>SMOI01000154.1:0-78563 GCA_008000375.1 Poteriospumella lacustris
CGACCGCGGCGCCGGACGAGGACGGCGGCTGCGCGGCGCAGCTGCTCGCCGACGACGTCGACTGGCTCGAGCGCGGCGTCGGCTACGCGCGCGCCGCGTGGGCCCCGAGCGACGACGAAGACGACGCCGGCGCCGACGACGACGACGACGCGGCGCCGCGGCGGGCGACGTCGCCGTTCGAGGGGCAGCTGTGGCTTCCGACGGACAGCGACGGCGACAGCGACGGTGACGGCGACGGCGACGGCGACGGCGTCGACACCGCCGACGAGCTCGACGACGACGGCGGCAGCGACGCCGACGATGCCGACGCCGATGACGGCGCCCGCCACCGTCGCCGCCCCCGCGACGCTGCGCGGCGCACCGCTTCGACCGGCGCCGCGGACGACGGCGACGGCGACGGCGACGGCGACGCGGAGGGCGACGAGCTCGACGGCGCGGCGCTGGACGCGTGGTTCGCGCAGGACGCGGCGCTGGCGGACGAGGAGGACGAGGCGGAGGAGGTGGACGACCTGCTCGTCGGCTACCGCCCCGGCGACGACCGCCGCCAGCGCTGGCGCCGCCGCCGCCGCGCCATCGTCTTCGTGCCGCACCAGCGCGCGCTGGTGCTGCCGATTCTGCGTCACAGCTACCGCCGCATGTACCGCGCTGTGCTGCGCTTCCTGCGCGGCCTCCTGACCGCGTCGCCGTCGGCCACCGCCGCGGCCACAACGGTCGACGCGGCGGCCGCCGCTGCAGCGTCGTGGGCGCCGGCTGCGACGCTGCCCGCCGCGGCGTCGTCGTCGACGGCGTCGTCGGCGCTGCCGTCGCCGCTGCTGCGCCGTCCGCAGGCGCAGCGCCCGTCGGACGCGCCGCCCACGAGCCTCTAGCCGCTGGCGACACACCGCGACACAGTGAGACACACTGTGACACACCGCGACACAGGGAGACACACTGTGACACACCGCGACACAGAGAGACACATAGAGACACAGAGACTGTAAACCGATAAGACGTTTAACACGTTACACGTGGCACAGCGACCGCGCGGGGAGGTGGGGGCGACGCTACAGACGCGCGGGACGCGTCTTCATTCGACGAGGGGCGAGCGACTAGGGCGCGGGAGCGATGGGGACACAGCGACTGGGACACAGCGGAGACACGGGACACAGCGACTGGAGACACGGGGCACAACGAAGAGAGCGACGAGCGGAAAACGCGACGGACGGACACAGCGACACACACGAACAGCGATGGGCAGCGACGCGGCGGGGGTGGGGGACACACGCCGAGACACAGAGGGGCAGAGACACAGACACACAGACACAGGGGCCGCCGGAGACACAGACACAGACACAGACACAGAGAGCGAGACACACCGCGACACACCGAGGGACAGACAGACGCGAGGTGGTGGTGGGGTGGGTGGGGGGAGGGGGCTCAGTAGCCGTCGGAGCAGGTCGCCATCGAGGCGGCGAGCGCGGCCTGCGACCGGTGCGGGTACTGGTCCATGAGTGCGAAGAGGCGGTGGCAGCAGGCGTCGCGTGTCGCGAGGTTGTGCAGCAGCGGCGACACGAGGGGCGCGGGCGGGTAGAAGAGGAGGTAGTGCCACAGCAGCAGGCCCACGAGCGCCGAGAAGACGAGGATGCCGCCCAGCGAGGTGCAGACGGCGCCCCACGAGATCTTGCGGTAGGTGACGGTCATGGTCATGGCCACGACGAAGCCGGTGACGAGGCCGACGATGTGCGACGAGTAGGCGGTCGTGGGGCTGAAGGCGACGTAGAAGAAGAGCAGGTCGATGGCCAGCTGCGCAGCCAGCACCAGCGGCAGGACGAAGGCCACGATGGGGTCGACCAGGTCGCGGTGGGCGATCGCGACGTACCAACAGGCGCCGATGAGGCCGTACGCGCCGGGACTGGCGCCCACGAGGCCCGTGTACGGCGACAGCGCCGAGTAGCCCAACACGCCCACGGCGATGGACGTTTCGAAGACGACGATCGTCGAGAGGAAGCTCAGCGGGTGGTACATCTCGAGGACGGAGCCGTAGATGAGGATGCACGCGCTGTTCCCGCCGATGTGCTGCAGGCCGGCTGCGCGACACACGAGACACACACGAGACACAAACGACACAGGTCAGTGACGCGGCACATGCCAACGACCGTAGCGCGGGGGGGGGGGAGACTTACAGTGTACGAGCTGCATGCTCAACAGTCGCCAGGCCTTGAAGCGCTCGTCGGCGCAGCTGGGAAAGGGGCCGACGGTGTAGAACCACCACTCGGCGTTGGGCGGCGACACCGGCGAGTGCCAGCCGAGCGAGGACAGCGACAGGTCGTCCGACAGGACGATGCCGAGGATGAACGACAGCCCTGGCCACAGCGAGGCAACCGATTAGACACAGGCGGAGGGAGGGGCAAGCAGTGCAGGCGGGGCGACGTACAGATGGCGACGGTGATGGCGATGGTGAAGACGGGGTAGTAGCGACTGATCGGGTGCTCCAGCTGCATCGAGATCGGCCGGCTCTGGCGATTGCGCTGTCGCGCGTCGAAGCTGGAGGTGGAAATGACGCTGATGGGTCGACTCATCCGCCAGCTGTTGTAGAGGATGCTGCCGTAGATGGTGCTGCCGGGCCGCAGACTGACCGGGCGGCTGCCCACACCGGACTCGGCGTTCGACGCGGCGTCCCAGAAATCTTCTTTACCTTCTTCTAACATTTCGAGCTGTTCCACGGAGGGAGAGAGTCAATTTCAGTGGGTCAAGGTCGAACGGGAGGACGACGCACCTGAAATGGGAAATGAAACTTGACGGTGCCATCCTGGGCTTGGATCTCGCCGAAGACATCCATTGTTCGCGTTGCTATCCTTTGCTAAGGCTCAAGATGGGATTGAAAACAACACTAGTCGTTCTTGCTATTCACGTACGCGGAAGGGTTGCAACCCGCAGTCGGTGACGAATGGTGGTGCTGCCGGGCAACTCAAAGTAACGATCAACCAGTTGCTTCTAGACGCACTCTGGATGAAAGGCTTCATAAAAATTCAGCACAACGATTGCAGTATGCCTTTAGCCCGCATGCAGACGGCGTCACGAGCGCAAAGGGCCTCCCATTGCGCTGCGAACTGGCGACTGAAAACCGCGCCACGGGCCCGCCACGGACGGATCTTCCCGCAGGACAGCGACGTCGCAGGCCGCCCACTCACATCTTCACCGACGCCAGAGCATCATTCCAACCTTTGTTCCGCCCGCCGCGTAGCGCAGGGCGACGGCGGCCGAGCCGCCTGTTCAACTCAACAGTGTTCCGCCTGGGTGAGGAGATATATTTACAATAAAGCGAAGAGGGGTTGCTCAAGCGAACGCGGGCAACAGCAACGCGACGACGAGCAGAGCCCACCGATGCCGCGCCCACGCCTCGTTCACCAGTCGCACGCGATCGGCGGCGGTGGGAAGCAGGCGCAGATGCTCGCCAAAGTGCTGCAGCTCGGTAAGTTTCTCATGCAGACGATGTTTCAGCAGCGTGAGCTCATCGACGGGCTCACCGCGTCGAAACTGGTGCCAGGCCAGCAGCCACTGCGACACGACGTTGTTGTAGCCCTCCTGCACCATCTTTCGCAGCTTGCGCGGCGTGAGCGATCGCACGCGGGCCATTTTCATGAGCTCTTTGTCGTAGTCGCACCTCTTCGAGGGATTCGCGAGGACGTCGTAGGCGTCTTGAATCGCGTCGAAGGCGGCCTTCGCGTCTGGGTGCGGGTTCTTGTCTGCGGCGCACGGCAGCCAGCAGAACAGACAGTCAGCAGTCAGTGCTGTACGATCGAGTACACGTGTCAGAAAGCGGGGCTTACCGGGATGAACTTGAAGGGCCAGAGCGCGATACTGTCGCTTGAGCGCGAAGTCGTCCGCAGAGCGAGGCACGCCCAGCACCGAGTACAAGTCCGCGCGAACGTCATCGTATGTCGCCACAATTCGCTCCACAGGGGCAGCTAAGTGTCGCGGTACGACGTAACGGGCACGCCGCAGCTGGTCTGCTTCTTTGCGTTCCGCCAGCTGCTGCTCGGCGTAGGCCACGTTGATGCGCGTGTTCTCACTGAGGCGGTCCTCGAGCTCTTGGAAGCGACTGTTCGACATCGAAGCCATTTTGCTCCTTCGAGCGCTACTGCGTGATCGAGAGGACTGTTTCTGCGTTTGACGCTGTTGCTGCTGGTGGTGGAACGCGTCGCGTTTCTCGCGGTCGATGTCGCCACCGTAATAGGCGCCACCAGCAGTGGTCGCTGGCGGCGATTCGTTGCGCTTCGTCGCTTTACGTTTTAACTGCCTCTTTTTCTTTGTTTTTAGCTTGTCGCGCATGACCTCTGACGACGACTGCTTAGCTTGAGTGTTGGCAGCGCCGGGAGCCGACCACGACGGCGGCGACTGCCGAGACGCCGGCTCGGCGACCTCTTCGATTGGTGGCTGTGCATCGCTCGGCTCTTCTTCTGTTTCATTAGCTGCGAGTTCCTCCATCTGATCAGGCATTCAGAAGGTTAATACTGCTGCAACACCGGAAGTGAATCTACCGTACCTCTTTCATGATCTGACCCAACTCCTCTTCTGTCATCTCACCATCAGAACCATAGTCGTCCCGCTGGTCAGCCTCACGTTCAACCTCTTGTTGAATTGTGAATACCAAAAGGCAGGCCAATAGTGTGAGAAAGAATAGCACAACTTGTAGTCTCATGGCTGAACAATCGTTGAAGCGGCTTGTTGATCACTGATTTGCACGTATCGATTGAATCCTCCTCCTATATCCGTGCAACTACGCATCAACCCGATCACGGTCAGCTTCAGATGGAAATGAACGGACAGCCTTCCGCCTTCCCATTCATTTCTTCGTGATTCGTTCATCGCTCGACGATTTTCAATTCCGCCGCGTCATCGTCGTCGAGTACAGTCGATAGTCGCGACGACGACGACACCCCACAGGGTCAAAAAATCGACTTTTCGGTGGGAGGCTGCCGAAATCTCGTGTGTCCCAGCGGGCGAACTGCAAATTCGGCACGATGCCCGCGCCAGTGTCCGCGACAAAGATCGACAACGGCGGCAGCGCCGCTTGCTCTGCCAACGCGACGGTGAAAAATTGTCTGAAGAAAATGGAAAAGGAATTGCAGTGCCACTGACCAGTCCACTTCCATTCGGTAGCGACAAGGTGTTCGTGTTCACCTATTGAGTCAAGGAAAATTCGTAGGCTGTGATTCTTTGGTTCAGTTTGCTCGGTGCTTTTCGTCTGTGCGGTGTTATCCAAAACAGCAAGGGTAAGTGCACTCAGAGTCGCCGATACGTTGCAAGCTCACCCTGACAGTGTGTTGGGATATTCACAGACAGCACATTGAGAATTATCCATTAAGGTATGGGAAACTCGTGCGCTCCAAGTCCGACTATCCGTAACCCGAAAGAAGACAAGTTCTCCCCACCTCCAACTCCACCCGTTACCGCGAAATCTGCACAGAAAGATCAGTCCCAGTCCACGACAGCTACAGACATGCAAGCTCCAGCACCCTCATCTCTAGCGCAAGTGTTCGCCACACTTCCTCCGCAGCCCCCAGCGTCCGAGACGCCGATGTCGTCGGTGTCCATCGACTCGTACGATTCACGCACCGTCAGTTTGAAGGATCAAAACCTCCCACAAGATGTTCGCAAGGCACTCGCCGCCAACCGCATTCGCCGCATGGCGCAGCGGAAGAAGGCGCTGCAAGCCGCTCAGGCCGAACACCAGTGGAAGATCTTCGCCGATTTGGACACCAAAGACGAGGCGGAAATGCTCCACTTGGCCGTGTTCATGCAAACATTGATTGAAACTGTCCCCGGCGCTTCCGCAGGACGCAGTGAACGCAGTAAGCTGCGCGAGGCGTTGTCGTTGGACGAGCACGAGTCGTCGCAGCTGAAGGACGACACGCCGGATATCACGATCAGCCTGGGCGACGTGAAGTACAAGGAGGTGCACGCGCGCCACCACTCCCTGTCGACGAACAACATGAAGGAGTTCGACCTGTGCGACATCGACATGGACGCCGAGTGCGTGCAGGAGGTCATCGACGTGTACCGCATGGGCGGCCGCCTGTCGCGCAACTCGATCGTCAAGATCTTGCGCAAGACGTACCGTCTGGTGCTGAAGATCGGCAACATGACGCGTGTGAACATCCCCGACCGCGGCATGTGCACGGTCGTGGGCGATCTGCACGGCCAGCTGAGCGACTTGCTGTGCATCATCGACACCGTCGGACTGCCCAGCACCGACAACCGTTTCATCTTCAACGGCGACTTCGTGGACCGCGGCGAGAAGGGCTTAGAAATCGTGTGCATTCTGTTCTTGATGTTCGTGGTCTACGGCCCCGAGGTCGTCTGCATGAACCGCGGCAACCACGAAGACTTGCCCGTGTGTCGCGTCTACGGCTTCGAACAGGAGGTGAAGGAGAAGTACGACGAGCTGCTCTTCGAGATGTTCGCCGAGGTCTTCAACCACCTGCCGCTCTTCTCCACCATCAACAGTTCCATCTTCGTCGTGCACGGCGGCCTCTTCCACAACCCGCAGACGACGCTGCAGGACCTCGAGGACATCGACCGCACCGACTACTTCGTCAAGCCGCCGGTGCCTTATCCGCAGAACATCATCGGCCTGTCGCCCGAGGACCAGCGCAAAGAGTATCTGAAGCAGTTGCAGCGCGATGCGATGTGGTCGGACCCCACCGAGGAGTACGGCTGCTTCTTGAACCCGCGCGGCGCCGGCGTGTCCTTCGGCCCGGACATCGCCAGCCAGTTCATGGCCGAGAACGGCTTCTCGATGGTCGTGCGCTCGCACGAGTGCGTCATGCGCGGCTTTGAGCTGCCGTATCAAATGTCGATGCACAGCTACTCGTTCAAGGCCGGCGGCGAGGAGAAGGCGCCGGGCCACATGTTGGACCTGGACATCTACCACGAGTCGTCGGGCGTGCCCTTCCTGTGCACGCTCTTCTCCGCGTCCAACTACATCGGCGGCGACAACGACGGCGCCATTTTGCAGTTCGCCTCGCACCCGTTCCACATGTCGGCGCCCGTCGGGTCGAAGTGCAACATGCACTACTACGTGCGCCGCTACAAGACGTCGGAGGCCGAGCGCGACCTCGCCGCCTCCAACACGCTCTCGCTGCGCGAGCTCATTCTGAAGAAGAAGTCGGCGCTGTCCACCGCCTTCGAGGCCGCCGACGTGCACAACCACGGGCAGATCTCGCGCGTGGAGTGGGCGGAGATCATGCAGCGCGTGACGCTGATGAAGATCCGCTGGCTCGGCGTGGTCAACACGATCGCCACCGACGACTGCCTCACGCCCACCTCGGTCTTCTACCGACAGTTCTTGGCCAACTTCACGCTGGGCTCCTCGCCGGCGCTGCAGGCGATGGAGAGCAAAGGAATGGACGCGAAGTCGGTGCTCGACGACATGTACGGCATGCGCAAGCAGCTGGAGACCGTCTTCTACTTCTTCGACACCAACGGCGACGGCGTAAGTGCCCCCCCCCTTCCGCCCCCTGCGACTGCCTGTGCTGACGTGCGTCGCGGTGTGTTCTGTGTGTCCTGCAGGTGATTTCTCGCGAAGAGTTCCGCGAGGGCTGCGCGAAGCTGAACAGCATGCTGCACCCGGACTGCCAGCTGACGAACATCGACCGCACGCTGGAGGTGATGGACTTCGACGGCTCGGGCACCATCGACATCAACGAGTTCTTCGAGGTACGACGGCCGCATCTCCGCCTTGGCGCGTCGCTGTGGCGCCTGTGTCTCACCAACGTGTCGTGTCGTGTCGTGTCGTGTCGTAGACGTTCCGCATTCTGGACGCGAAAGACGGCAAGGTCGACGGCGTCATCTCGCTGGCGCAGCAGAACAAACCGAAGCTCAGCGGCGTCGAGAAGCTGCTGTCGTAACGTGGTCGGTCTCCGTGTGCTAAATTAGATTTTATCGCCGCGGCGGGCGCAGACGCGGCGGCCACCGCCGTGTCTGCCCCGTCGCTTGTTTTTCTTTCGTTTGTTTTGTTGTTGTCCTCGCCCCATCCGCTTTCCTCGCACCCCTCTCCCACCTCCCCTCGACCCTCGCGAACGAAGAGACGCGCCATTGGCGCTGCATTTGATTTGTTATTGGCTCGCATCACTAGCTACGGGTCGGCGCGACGCCGCGCGTCCGCCCGCCGCGGGGGCAGGTGCGGTTCGATCTGTGCGCTTCCACCGGTCGCTCCCGCCTCGCCGTCCGGGCCGCCCCGAGCGCCTCGTTGTTCACCGTAACCGCTCCACCAAAGATCTCCTTTCACTCGACCGCCGCCGTTCTGTGCTACGTCTGTTGCTGTTGCGTGTCCTGTGGCGAGTTGTTCTCCGCGACGCTGCTGGCGACGATGTCTTCGATGTCGCGCAGGTTGGCCGCCAGCTGCGGGTCCACCTACGTCCACCGCCGACGAGCGACGCGGGTCAGCACCGCTCAGCGACGAAGCGACGGGGCCCAGCGCCGACACGTACCTCATCCGACCGCTTCGCCAGCTGCCCGATGTGCAGGCGTATGCTCTGCACCAGTAGCTCCCGTGCATCGCGATCGTAGCGCGCGATGTGAGCCAGAGTCTATGTGCGTCACCACACCTGAGTTGGAGCCGTCGCTGCAGGCGCAGCGAGGTGCGGCGCTTACCTTCTGTCGCATCTCGTCCGCTGTGCTGCTCGCCGCCAGCGCGGGCAGTGCTCGAACATCGACGCCCAGCCTATATGAGCCACAGCGAGGAGTCAATAAATGATACACGAGTGACACAGGGCCCGTTGCGCCTGACCGTTGGGCGCGCGCCTCGAGCACGTTGAGTTTGATGGCCAGCAGCACCTGCTCCGCCGGCGACTGGTACTCCGCGTCCTGGATCTCCGCGTCCAGAAACAGACTGAAGTCCAGCGACGATATCTGCACCCCCATTGCATACATAGAGCCCCGTGAGACACCGAGAGACGCATCGGCAGCGGCGAGACACACCTTGTCGACGTTGGCCGCCAGAAACGACCGCAGCTGCGCCTCCGACACCTTCGCCGCCATGACCAGCTCGCGCAGGACCGCCTGGTTCCTCTCGACCATTTGCTTCTTCTCCGCGGCCAGTGCCTCCATGGCGTTCAGTATCAGGTAGTAGGCTTGCAGCACGTACTCGTTGGCGCGCAGCTCAGGGTAGCGCCGCAGCATCATCTCCGTCAGCCTGCAGCCGCGAGACGGGTCATCCACGGCATTCCCAACGGCAAGATGAGGTAGGTATCACTTACTTGGGAATATTTTTCCTGAAGACAAAGCCCACGTTGCTAGAGACAAGGCGCAACGCCTGTTCAACGTTCTCTCCTTCGATGGCGGTGGCCATGTCCGAGTAGATGTTCTTCAGAGCTTCCATGTCCGACGGCGTTGGTTCGGGGAAGAAGATGGACGAGATGTCCTGTTCCTCTGCTTTATCGGCCAGCTGCAGTTTGTGCATCCTCTTGGCCAAGAAGGGCCGCAGAGAGAACAAGAGGGCGTTGACCTGCGCAGCCAACACCAAGCAGAGCAAGAGAAGAACGACCTCTGATCGCAGCATCGATCCTTCACCACTCAACAAGGCGTCTTCAAGAATATGAAATACACTGTGGACTGCTCCTCGAAGTGATGCGTAAACCGTTAACGACCAAGGCAGATCACGGATCAGTCACAATGGACACAGCTGTGTGAGGCGAGTGTCACTCTTTTCGTAACGCTTTTTCGCAGACCCAACCACAACACCCAGAGTTTAGGTATGTTTTCGAGAACGTCGACGGCGACGACGACGACGACGCCGCCGACGGCGTACAGTATGCGAACACTTGGCGCTCGGCGGTCACTTTGGACGTGATGAATCGATAGGAGAGATACGCAGACGACGCCACAACATCGGAAAAATGATGCGATCTGCCTTGATCTTCTTAGCGCTCCTGGCAGCGGTGCAGAGCACGCTGCTGTTCAAGGAGACCTTCGATGACTTGCACGACGCTTTCGCGTCCGGCAAATGGGTGAAGAGCTCCGTCGCCAAGTACAGCCACCAGCCGGCAAGGATCATGCCTTCAGGGACTGCCCCAGAGGGATTCATCTTGGACAATGGCGTGCAACTCACGGCTGAAATGAAGCACTACGGTTTCGGATCGGTCTTCGAGAAGCCTATCGCCTTCGCCCCGGGCGAAGACCTCGTCATCCAATACGAACTCAAGTTGGAAGAAGCTTTGAATTGTGGAGGCGCCTATATCAAGCTCCTTCGCGAGACGACAGATCTGGCTTCGATGGACAGCCAGACGCCGTACACGATCATGTTCGGTCCGGACCGCTGCGGCGGAACGAACAAGGTGCACTTCATCGTGCAGCATCAGCACCCCGTCACGAAGCAGTGGGAGGAGAAGCACTTCAACGAGACGATTCCTGTGCGCACGGACCGCCACACGCACCTGTACACGCTGGTGCTGCGCGCCGACCAGTCGTTCGAGATCTTCGTCGACCAGAAAGTGGCCAAGAGCGGCAGCCTGCTCACCCACATGGTCCCCGCCATCAACCCTCCCGCCCAAATCGACGACCCCACCGACCACAAACCCGCCGATTGGGTCGATGCAGCCCAAATCCCCGATCCAACGGCGACGAAGCCCGACGACTGGGACGAGGCCGCTCCGCGCAAGATCCCCGACCCGTCGGCCGTGAAGCCCGCCGGCTGGCAGGACGACGCGCCCCTCCAAATCCCCAATCCCGAAGTCTCCAAGCCCGAGGACTGGGACGACGAAGAGGACGGGGAGTGGGAGGCGCCGCTCGTCCCCAACCCTGTGTGTGAGGCGGCGGGCTGCGGGCCCTGGTCGCCGCCGCTGGTGGCCAACCCCGCGTACAAGGGCAAGTGGGCTCCGCCGCTGGTCGACAACCCAGCCTACAAGGGCGTGTGGAGGGCCAAGCAGGTGCCCAACCCCGCGTACTTCGAAGACCTGACGCCGCTGCAGTCGCTGTCGCCGATGACGGCGCTGGCCGTCGAGGTGTGGACGACCAACGGCGGCGTCCACTTCGACAACTTCGTCGTCGGCTCCGTCAAGGCCGTCGAGGAGTTCACCCGCCAAACCTTCGCGAAGAAGACGGTCGCGGAGCGCGCACAGGCGAAGTCGGAGCAGCAGCAGAACCGAGCGGAGGAGTTCAAGCGCGTGATGGAGACGGGCTCGCTCCTTGACAAGGCGAAGCTCCTGGCGCGCGAGGGCCTGCAGTACCTGCAGGAGCAGCCGCTCGTGATGGCCGGCACGGTCGTGGCGATGCTCCTGCCCATCCTGTACATCCTCTTCGGCGGAAGCGGCGACGAGAAGACGGAGCCGCAGCAGGACGACGCGGCCGAGGAGACCGCCGCCCGCGGGGCCACCGCTGATGCCGCCTCCGCCGCTGATGTCGCCTCCGCCGCGGCTGATGCCTCGTCCGCTGACCGCGACGCGGCGGCCGGAGAGGCGAGCAAGAAGGACGACTGATCGCGCCCTGCCTGCGATCGACGCAGGCCACCTCTCCGAACGAGTAACGTTAACACCCACCGCGACAAACGACGGTTCCGCCGCGTCCTCGGCGCAGCTGTGGCAGCGTAGTCTTCTCTATTTACAGTCGCTCGGCCGTGTGGCCTGCAGCTCGATCCACGCGACGCGCGGGTCTCATTTGTGGTCGTCCTTTGCTCGCGGCGACGCCGCGTCGGACGAATGCGACGACAACGGCGCCGAGGCCTGCAGCGGCGCGTCGCGGCCGCAGATGAAGTGGTGGACGGTGGCCCAGACGACGCCGGGCGTCTGCCGCGCGCCACGGTCGCCGTCGCCGTCGCCCTGTCGCCGTCACACGCGTCAGCGTCAGCGCCGTCACCCAGTGCAACTCGCAGCGCACTTACCTCCACGACGAGGCCCTGTTCGCGCGCTTCCGCCTCGGTCCACACCTCTGCCGTCCGTCCGTTGCGGACCACCGCCGAGCGGTGGATCGTGAGCCTGCAGACACAGACACAGCTCGTCAGTCGGTCAGTCGGTCAGTCGGTCAGACAGGCCGCCAGGCGCAGTCGCGACACGTACAAGTCGTCCTCGACGGGTATCCGCGTCATGTCGAGGTCGTCGCTGTCCGACGCGGCCGTCTCGCGAGTCTTCTTCGTCGCTGTCGCTCCTCGTCGCGGGGTGCCGAAGAGAAGCTCGCTGTAGCCGCGTAGCGCGCCGTCGCGCCCGTTGACGCCGGTTTCAACCGCCGCCGCCGCCGCCGCCGCCGCCGAAGACCTCGTCGCCTCTACACGCAAGTGGATGTTGTAGCAAACGGTCGCCCGGATGCCCGAGTCGAAGCCCTCCACGTTTTGCCGCGTGTCGAGCCGCAGCTTCTGCGAACTGCCGACGGGATGCACCGTGAGCAGCGTGCAGCCCTTTCCGGGCTCCAGCAGCGTCACATCCGACAGCACATTCTTCGCGTTGAGCTCGTAGGCCAGGCCGTGCAGGTTGTCGACCAGTTCGTACAGCGCGGGGTAGGTGTCTCTGAGGTCGTCGTCGTGCTCCAGCCAGGCGATGCGCTGGTGCGCCACCTCTTCCACCTTCACGTCGCCCACCGCGACGCCATTGCGGTCGATCAGCGACATCTTCTCGTCACGAACAAAGCGCAAAAGGTCTTTCTGCAGGACCGGGATCCAGTCGTCGCCCAAGAACTCCGCCTGCACGCTGAGGCCCGTCAACCGCAGGCGGTCGCAGACGTCGTCGTCGAGCACGTTGCGCTCCGCGCGCTCATCAGTCGGCGCAGCCACTGGCTTTACTGAATTGGCGATCATACTGCTCAGCTTGCGATTGAGCTTCTGCACTTCTTCCAGGACGCGCTTGGACAGGGCTTCCTGCGCGATCTGCGGCATCAGCACTTTCTCCGTCTCGGCGTCCATGATCTGCCCCTGCTTCGCTCCCTTCGCCTTTATATTCTTCAACACCGTCGCAGCATTGCTCGCGATGCTGTCAAGATCCAACTGCAGCTCTTCCCATTCGAAGAGCTCAACAACGGTCTTCGGAAGTACTCGCCGCGCCTCTCTAGAGAACCCCGGAAACACGAGTTCTTGGAAGTGCTCGCGGTCACACATCTTCGCGAAAGTCCCCTGTAGATAATGAGTATTCCTCAAGTCATCAACTCCACGCTGTTTCTCTCGTTTGATCTTTCGAATGGTGTTTTTGAGACTTTGAACCAAGCTGAAATGCGTTGCGTCAACGGCGTACATAGCACTCATCGTTCTTCGACTCACTATGGCCAATTATTTGGATGTTCAAGATATCCAACACTACCAACCCTCAACCAAGATCGACGATAAGGCACTTCGTGCGTTCTTGTTTGTGAACTTCGTCCAAGGGTCCATCTCTCTCTCTTCTCTCTCGGCTCTTGACTCTGCTTCCCCGAAACAAAATTGAAACGCTCTTTTCTGTTGTCGGCGACATCGCCAATGGAGACGAGCTGTCGTCATCGCTGAAGCTCCGACAAGTGACAGTGACAGTCTCTGCTGCTCTCGCGCGTCCGCCGTACAAAACAGACCACACCGACGACCAGCCTGCCTCGGCGGAGTAAGTCAAAAGGATAGAGAAAGACGCTCTGCACCCATCCGTGTCTGCACTTTTCAAGGTCAACCTCAAGCAACGACAGTTTGCGCATCAAAGGAATTGCACAGTGAAAAAAATCGAGACAATGAGTGAACAACAAACAACAACAGAAGGACCCCACATGCTCGCCACTCCGTGGGTGTTTTGGGAAATGGCCAATACGGTACGTTGATTGTCATTGGTATTGGCATATGACCCTTGACACCCTTCATCTGATCATTGTTACTTTTTCGCGCTGAGCAGGGCAGAGATTATTCAGCAGCAGTTCGTCAATTGGGCGATTCATTTGATTCAGTGGAGCGATTTTGGGACTATTGGAACTCGATCCTTAAACCAAGGTAAGCGATGACGTGTTTGCTGTGCAGCAGTGTCGATTTGTCATTCTTACCGTTGTTCATGTGTTTGTATCGCCGTCGTGTAGTGAGGTGTTTTCAGATGGGATGAGAAAGGTATTAGTGGACAATCGCGAAATCAAAGCGCTGGCAATTTTCCGCCGAGGCATAAACCCTGCCTGGGAAGACCCCTCAAATACAAATGGATGTGAGCTGACGTTGGCCAAATCCATCAGTCTCGAAGCCACAGATGCGCATTGGGAATCGATAGTATTCGCCTTGATTGGCGAGATCTTGGACAGTGATCAAGTAATTTGCGGCGCGCGATGCGTCTTCCGAAACAAGGGCAAAGGATCCTTCAAATTCGAAATTTGGCTGCGGGATATGAACGAAGAGCGGGCTTATCAAATCCGATCGCGCCTGGCGGAAGCATTGTCAGTATCAAATGCCCTGTGCAAGCCGGCCTTCCAACTCCTAGAAGCAGAATTCGTCATCGACAAGCGTGGCAAAGAGGACGCTCAAACGCCGAAGAGCACGAAGAAATACTAAGCGGGTGGATTAGCTGGCAGTTTTACGGGACTTCGGGCGCAGAAGTGGACGGTGGATGCGGCGGAGCATCGCGCGGTGTTGCCGTCTTCGTGGCCTCCCTCCCCCAGTCCTCTCGCGTCTTCTGTCTGTCTCATAATCTTTCTAGGTCTCCATGATGTCCCATGGTTAGCGTTACTAGGGCTTCGTGTATAAATATAATTATGTTTGCTGCATTCATCTCTCCTCTGGTTGTTTCTCTGCTGCGCCGCACTTTTTCTTCAATCGTTAAACGGTTCACTGGCTTCGGCATTGGATTGTAGTCCACAGGATCAGCGTCTTTGGAGGTTAAATGTGGACCACCTGTCGTTCAGATGAGAGAGAAGTTTGACCGAATAGATTAGTGCCTATGATTGGAATGCTTGCCCAACTGCAGAACTCGACCACGAGAGGAGAACAAAAAGAGAGTGAAGTGAGCATGTATGAACATAATTCAACTGTTACATGAAGCCCTAGTAACGCTAACCATGGGACATCATGGAGACCTAGAAAGATTATGAGACAGACAGAAGACGCGAGAGGACTGGGGGAGGGAGGCCACGAAGACGGCAACACCGCGCGATGCTCCGCCGCATCCACCGTCCACTTCTGCGCCCGAAGTCCCGTAAAACTGCCAGCTAATCCACCCGCTTAGTATTTCTTCGTGCTCTTCGGCGTTTGAGCGTCCTCTTTGCCACGCTTGTCGATGACGAATTCTGCTTCTAGGAGTTGGAAGGCCGGCTTGCACAGGGCATTTGATACTGACAATGCTTCCGCCAGGCGCGATCGGATTTGATAAGCCCGCTCTTCGTTCATATCCCGCAGCCAAATTTCGAATTTGAAGGATCCTTTGCCCTTGTTTCGGAAGACGCATCGCGCGCCGCAAATTACTTGATCACTGTCCAAGATCTCGCCAATCAAGGCGAATACTATCGATTCCCAATGCGCATCTGTGGCTTCGAGACTGATGGATTTGGCCAACGTCAGCTCACATCCATTTGTATTTGAGGGGTCTTCCCAGGCAGGGTTTATGCCTCGGCGGAAAATTGCCAGCGCTTTGATTTCGCGATTGTCCACTAATACCTTTCTCATCCCATCTGAAAACACCTCACTACACGACGGCGATACAAACACATGAACAACGGTAAGAATGACAAATCGACACTGCTGCACAGCAAACACGTCATCGCTTACCTTGGTTTAAGGATCGAGTTCCAATAGTCCCAAAATCGCTCCACTGAATCAAATGAATCGCCCAATTGACGAACTGCTGCTGAATAATCTCTGCCCTGCTCAGCGCGAAAAAGTAACAATGATCAGATGAAGGGTGTCAAGGGTCATATGCCAATACCAATGACAATCAACGTACCGTATTGGCCATTTCCCAAAACACCCACGGAGTGGCGAGCATGTGGGGTCCTTCTGTTGTTGTTTGTTGTTCACTCATTGTCTCGATTTTTTTCACTGTGCAATTCCTTTGATGCGCAAACTGTCGTTGCTTGAGGTTGACCTTGAAAAGTGCAG
The DNA here is from genome assembly GCA_008000375.1 of Poteriospumella lacustris. Classification (NCBI taxonomy): domain Eukaryota; class Chrysophyceae; order Chromulinales; family Dinobryaceae; genus Poteriospumella; species Poteriospumella lacustris. The sequence continues at coordinate 15,992 of SMOI01000154.1, forward strand.
ACACGGATGGGTGCAGAGCGTCTTTCTCTATCCTTTTGACTTACTCCGCCGAGGCAGGCTGGTCGTCGGTGTGGTCTGTTTTGTACGGCGGACGCGCGAGAGCAGCAGAGACTGTCACTGTCACTTGTCGGACCTCCAGCGATGACGACATCTCATCGCAATGTCGCCGCGACAAAGACTTAAAATTGAAACGCCTCCCGCCGTGACCACCACCGGCTGCACTTGTTCTTCCTTCCTATTGGACGTCTTCTTGCTGTAAAATGGCCATAAAATCAACAGTATATCCTTCGTGTGAGCACAGCTTAGGGGATTTTCAGCGAAGAAGAAATGGCAGATCAAGCGCCCTCAGCGGAGAATGTCGAGCTCGGCATTTTCGAAGACACCAAGCATCCCGACTACCAAGTGTGTCTAAACACTGTTGAGAAGACAATAAAGAGCAACGAGAAGGTTCAGAAGCTGGTTGATGCTATTGAGGCGCTTGGTTGCGAGATTCCCAAGTCATTCATTGCTTGCCGGTATTACAGTATCGTCGACCTTATTTGTGGTTGTTGAGACTCACTCATATTCGTATGCTCTGTAAATAGGAAATGCGTCGGCCCCATGACTGGTGGCTTCATTTCTTCGGACCCCCAGTCTAAGGAGCCATATGTACCACAAATCATTGTTTGCCAGAACCAAATCAAAGACAGTATAACGTTTCAGACGACAATAGCCCACGAATTGGTAAGTGCGCTCGCGTCCCGCCGCCACAAGTATTGCGGACTTTATTGAGTCTGGTGTATTCACGTAGATCCACGCCTACGATGCGTGTCGATCGAAGTTGGATATCTCAAAGTGCGAGCAGCATGCGTGCACTGAGGTAAGGCGTCCGTTCGATGCGCACGGCGTGCATACAGCTAAAGTCAAACAATGTGCAGATTCGGGCATCGTCGTTGAGTGGTGAATGCAGCGTATTGAGTGAGATGATGAGAGGACGGATGCAGTTGACGAAGGGCTTGCCCGAGTGTGCGAAGCGACGGGCAACGTTGTCTCTCCAAGCTAATCCCGTCTGCAGAGGCGTAGCGGCCCAGGCCGTGGAGCAGGCGTTCGAGAAGTGCTTCAACGATTGGGCGCCCTTCGACAAGAACGATATTTTGAAAGGATAGAGAAGGTGTGGAGGATTGCATTGTGCGTCATTAAGGCGAATAATTAGGCGGTCGCAGAGATAACGTGACGTGACGTGACGTCGGATGGATACGATGGCACACACAACCTTGCCATAGAATCCACAGAAAATCATTGAGAACCAACAACCACAGCATCATCTGGTTGAAACAAAAACACTACGAAGCACTCTATAGAAATGAACAAAAACAAACACTCGCTATGCCACTAGTCTCCCAGGTTCAACATGCCCTTGCGCGTATACGTGGATGCTCGGGCCACGACATAGGCAGACGCGGTCGACACGCTCAGCACAATAAGACCAGTCATCCAGATCCAGAACACAGGTGAGAACGCCGTCTCGTCCGGCTCGGGATACTCTTGATTGATGCCGTCGTCGTCGAAGTAGTGGCGTTTGAAATAAGTGAAAATGACCAGCGTCATGAGCGCCATCACGCACTGCACGACGCTACCGCTGGCGGCGAGGAAAAACGGAACTGCGGAGGTGATACGAGGGGGGACGAAGTACAGAAGAGTGGAGAAGAATCCGAAGAGGATCGTCAGCACCGACGCCACCTGCAGCGACTTCAAATAGCCGCACTCCGTCGCGGACATTTCCTCCGTACATTTGGTCATAAAATAATTACTAGCGCCGTGCGTCTCTTGATTCCACGGCCCGACATCCTTCTGCCCCAGCACTGACATCCAACTGGCCAGTGGCAAACAAATGATGAACAGCACCGTCGCTGCCCCGCTGACCAATCCGAAATGTACCGGCGATGGCTTCATCCTTCGCAAATTTCGAACGGAGCGCGGAAAAGGCTATAGATCGAATTGTGTAGGGTCCAGTTAGCGCGACAGTGATTAACGTTAACTTCAATTGAGACGCCCGACGCGATGGGCGAGTCGACGAGTCGGCGAGTCGCCGACGACGTCGCAGCCGAAAGATCGATGGCTAGTTAGACGACTATTTTCTATAATAACGGCTACTTTGGAGTTACTTGTCTGGTTCCGTTGGCGGCGCCTCCCGTCGACCGACGACCGACGACCGACGATCGACCTCGGCGCTTCTTCATCGACCTCCACCTGCTGACGGCGACAATCAAATTCGTTCTGAGCATTGCAGTGCTGGTGTTTCATCTCTTTCACAGCTGGACCGAGGACGGAGACACGACGTCGTCCGCACGGATCGCACCGCTGACCCTCTTGCCACCACTGACCACAGACGCACCGCACCGAGCTTCATGAAATGAACTTGAGGAGTCGCGACACGTCCAGGCGACCGTCTAATAGCGTAGAGCCCGCAAGTTCGTCAGGGCCAACGTCCAGGCGGCCCTCCCACGGCGACGGCAGCAGCTTCCTCTTCCAGTCGGCCTCCTCTCGGCGACCGTCGAATCAAAACAACCATCTGCTCGGCAGCAAGTCCAACTATCAGCTGAAGCATCTCAGCGCCACGGGAGAGGAGCTGAGCATTTCGATGGACGCGGCGGACGTCCACGACAACTACCTGTTGGGGTCGTTCTCGCAGGACCCCGAGGACGACTTCCAGTTCTACTCGCAGGGCATCTACCAGACGACCAGCAACGATAGCACCCTCTTCGGCGAAGTCAGCGAGCGCATCATGCAGCAGCACTTGTCGCTAACACACGGCGGCGGGCTCAACGTGCGGCAGCCGATGGCGGCGCTGGGGCCGACGATGACGAGCCTCACGCTCAGCGGCAGCCTCGACTACCAACAGCAGCCGCCGTCCGGGGCCGGCGCCTATCTCACGCCGGCGATGGACGGCCGAATGTCCCCCACCGAGCAGATGATGCTGCACCAGCACCAGCACCAGCAACAGCTGCACCTGCAGCACCAGCAGATGCACCAGGCACAACAGCTGCAGCAGGCGCAGCACCAGCAACAGCTGCAGCAGGCGCAGCACCAGCAACAGCTGCAGCAGGCACAGCACCAGCAACAGCTGCACCAGGCGCAGCAGGCAGTGTCAGCGGCCGCCGCAGCGACGGTGCTGGTGCCGACCGTGACGCAGAACGGCCTCGTGGTGATGGTGCCGATGCTGCAGCCGCCGGAGCTGGCGCAGCAGCAGTCGCTGGCGATGCAGACGCAGCTACTGCTGCAGCAGCAACAGCAGCAGCAGGCGCAGCTGCAGATCCAGCAGCAGATCATCCAGCACCAGCAGCTGCAGCTGCAGCAGCTCGCGGCTGCCGGCGCGTCGCCCGTCGTGTCGCCGGTGCAGTCGCCCGGCGGCGGCGGCGGCAGCAGCAGCGCCTCGCCAGCGGCGCCGTTCTCCTTCACGGAGCAACCCGCGCAACCGCCGAGCCTCCCGTCGGCGACCAGCCACAGCGCCGCGCCGGCGGCAGCGCTGTCGCGCAAGAACAGCGCCGTGCCCCCGGCCACCGTTGTCGCGAAGCAGAGCCAGTCGAACGTCCTCGCCGCGCCGACGGGGCTGGCGGGGCCGGCGGACCGCCTCGTCGCGGAGAAGAAGAAGCAGCGGCGCCGCGAGCAGCTGCTGCAGGCGCGCGAGGCGCAGTACCGCGCGTTCCTGCAGCAGCTGCCGCTGACGAAGACGTGTTTCGGCGCGTACGACGAGCTGCTCTTCCACTGGGCGCACGCGAAGGGCCACGTGGTCGACGCGGCGGGCGGCCTGTGCGTCCTCGTGTCGCTGCCGTATCTGCAGCAGGTGAAGATCCACTTCGAGCCAGTGCGCACGCTGGCGCAGGCCGCGAAGGAGACCGTGGCGCGCTGGTGTCGCGGCCTCGGCCTCTGCGCGCCAACCGGCGACGCGGTGGTGCTGGCGCCGAAGCGGTCGGACGCCGGCTTCGCCGATGCGGCGGCGGCGGAGCCGCCAGCGCCGGCGCTCACGACGACGCTGAGCGGCCACGTGTACGCGAGCAGCTACGACGACGGCGACGACAGCGTCGTCTACGTCGACCCCGCGCGGCTGCGCACCGCGCGCGACGCGCCGCGCCGACACCGGCGCCGCCGCGGCGCGTCGAAGGCGGCGAAAGCGTCGTCGAAGAAGGCGGCGGCCGAGGCCGAGCGCCAGCAGCGCGCGCAGGCGGACGCGGAGGCTGCGGAGCGCGCGCTGCTGGCGCTCGATGTGGACGCGGCGCTGGTGTCGCAGCGCATGCGACTGGTGATCGACGCGGTGCGCACGCCGCGCCTGCTGCCGAGCGGGCAGCCGGACCCGCTGGACACGGCGCTGAACGGCGAGTACCACGGCGAGTTCGTCTTGGACTTCCGCCTGCCGCCCTCGTGGCTGCGCTGGTACTTCCGCCGGTCGCGGCGCCAGCGGCGCGAGGCCTGGACGGCGCTGATGCACCGGCGCTGCCTGAGCCACCGCTACAACAAACACACGGGGCTGCTCGTCGTCTACGTCGACGACGTGCGCCTCCGCCGCGACGCTGACGGCGACGGCGACAGACGCGTCGACCGGGCGCCGTCGTCGCCGCAGCCGTCGCCGTCGTTCCGCCCGCTGCCGCCGACGGTCTATTCGCCCGGCGGCTACGTCGTCCAGCCGCCGGCCGCCGCGCCGCCAGCGACGACCGCCACCGCCACCACCGCCACCGCCGCCGCTGAGGCGCCGCCGGCGGCGCTGCAGACGCATCTGTCGACGAGCGCCGACAGCGCCGGCCTCGTCGAGGCGGACGACGCGCTGCGCGCGAAGCGGCTGGAGCGGTGGACGGGGCCGGCGCTCGACGGAGGCGCCGCGCCGCGCGACGCGGACGACGCCGAAACCATCGAACACAAAGCGACCGCAGCCACCGCCGCCGTCGTCGCTGCCGCCGCTGTCGCCGCCGCCGCGCCGCCGCTGGCGAAGCCGCCGTCGAAAAAGGACGTCGCCGCCGCCGAGGCGAAGCCCGCACGCCGCCGGAAGCCGAAGGCGCTGCGCATCGTCGAGCGCCAGCAGCAGCGCCGCCAACAGGCGCACAACGCCCCGCCGCAGCTGCGGCGCAAGAAACGGTCGCAGCCGCAGCTCGCGCCGCAGAAGCCGCCGCCGCCGCCGTCGTCGCCGCAGCGCGCGCGCCCCGCCGCGGCGCCGCCCGCGTCGCCGAACATGTCGCCGGTGCCGTCGCCGCTGCCGTCGCCGCTGCCTCCGTCGCCGCAGCGGCGCGTCGACATCGACGCAGCGCTCGTCGCCTCTGGCGCCGCCGACGCCTTCGACGATGAAGACGCCTACGACGACGACGAAGACGACGACGACGCGGCGATTTCGTTCGACGAGGACGACGACTTCGACGAGGACGACGCGTACGACGACGTCGACGTCGACGTCGACGTCGACGTCGACGTCGACGCGTACGACGAAGAGGACGTGGCGCCCTACGACGAGCGCGCCGCGTGGGCCGCTGGCGACGCGGACGGCGGCGACGTCGACGGCGTCGCGCGCGCGCAGAGCCGCGACTCGATGGACCTCGCCCTCGTGCTCGAGTACCAGCGCCGCGCGCTCGCCTCCACCGCGCGACTGCCGCCCGCCGCGCCGCCTGCGCCGCTCGTCGCCGCTCCGCCGCGTCGTCGCCGTCGTTCGCCCGCGACCAGCGCCAGCCGACCCCGCCGCAGGCGTCGCCTCCGCCGCCGCTGTCGCCGCCGCTGTCGCCTCCGCGCAGCGCCTCGTGCCGCTGCGGCAGCCGTCGCCGACTGCAGCGCCGCCGGTCGCCGCGAGGCCGCCGCTGTCGCCCGCCGCGTCGGCGTCGGCCACCGCGGCGCACTCGCCGCTGCTGAAGAAGTCGCTGCGCAACGTCGCCAAGTCGCGCGACGCGGCGGCGGTGGCGGCGGCGATGGCGACGGCCGAGCGCCCCTCCGACGGCGACGACGACGACGACGCGCCGGGCGTCTCGGCGGCGTCGCTCGCGGACTTCGACGGCGCGACGACGATGGCGCCGCCAGCGTCGACGCGCCGCTGGCGCTGCGCCAGTTCCGCGCGGTGCGGTCGTACCGCGCGCCGCCCTCGACGCTGGACGTGTCGAGCAGCAGCGGCGACGGCGGCGCGGACGGCGGCGGCCGCAGCGCGTCGGAGGCCTCGTCGCCCGGCGGCAGCCCCGTCATCACGCGCAAAGTCTCCGCGCAGCGCCTGTCGCGTCGCCCACCGCCGCCGCCGTAGCGCCGCCCCCTCGCCCCTGTGCCCTGTGCCCCTGTCGTACCTGTTTCTCTCTTGTGCCGTGTCGCCGTCCGTCTGCGTGTGTCTGTCGATCGCTGTGCGTGTGTCTGTCGATCGCTGTGCGTGTGTCTGTCGATGAGCCCCGCGGGGCGAAGTAACGAGTTAACTGAAACCGAAACGGTCGGGGCCGCTCAGGCGGCGGCGGCGAAGACGAAGCTCACGGCCATCGCCACGGCCGGCGCGTCCGCCGCGTCGGGCAGCGCCAGCGTCTGCACCTCGCGACGCCAGCGCGCGGGCGCGTACAGCGACTCGCCCGGCAGCAGCACGACGCGCACGGCGCCGGACGTCTGCTCCGCCTCCGCGGCGGGCGGCGGCGACTGCGGCGCGCGCCTCTGTCGCGCGGCGGCGTTGGCGGCGGCGACGTCGGCTGCGGCGAGTGGCTCGCGCGCGAAGCCGTCGGGGTACGCGTAGCGCAGGCGACCGTCGACGGGACGCGGCGACGCGGCGCGCGTCGGCGGCAGCAAAACGACTTCGGCGGCGCCGGCGACTTGGCTCAGCAGCGTCTCGTGCGGCGCGTCGCGCATCGCGGCGACCATCGCGCCGGCCGAGCAGCGCCACAGCGTCGCGAGCGGCCGCAGGACCAGCGCGTCCTCCGCCGCGGCGGCGACGTCGTCCGCGGCGACCGTTTCGTTGCTCCGCGCGACGTAGCGTTCGACCGGGTGCACGACGCGGAACGGCAGCGGCAGCAGCGCCGCGAGCGCCTCGCCGACGTACTGCTGCAGGTCCAGCTGCTCGACGGCCGCCGCCGCCGCCAGCGACGCGAGCGACGGCGCCGCCGAGGTCGACGACGCGGCGCGCAGCAGCGCGACGAAGTCGCCGAGCAGCATCGTCTGCTGCGCGGGCTGCACGGCCACGTCGACGTCTGCGTCGCGCAGGCCCCAGCGTCCCGCCGGCTCGCGGCCGCCGAAGACGCCGTCGGGCGCCAGTGACACGCGCACGAGCCGCTCGCCCAGGCGCTGCGCCAGCGCATCGAGCAGCGCAGCGGGCGCCGGCGCCTGCAGCCACGGCGCCCAGCGCGTCTGCAGATTCGTGACGATGGCCGGGCGGCCGCGCAGGACGAACTCGCGGTGGAACTGCGCCGCGGTGACGCGGCGCGGGGCGACGTCGCCGCGGAACGTCGCGGCGCTGCCGGCGGCGGCGGAGGCGGCGGCGGCGGGTGCAGCGTCGTCGACGATTTCGACGACGGCGAGTGCGTCGCGGTGGTGCAGCGCCGCCAGTCGCGCGGCGCGACGCTCCCAGTTCTACGACAACAGGCGGCAGGTGGCAGCCGACAGGCGACGGGCGGCGGTGAGAGGCGGCGGGGCAGCGGGGGCGGCGGCTGCGACACGAACCTGGCGCATCAGTAGCGCGCGCTGCGTCAGTGGCGACGCGGCGGGGGATTCAGAGGCGCTGGCGTCGCCGGTGGCGGCAGCAGGAGCGGTGGCCGGCGGAGGCGGCGTGTCTGCGGCGGAGAAGAGACGGCGCAGCGGGTCGAGCAGCGCGCGCTGCCAAAACGACGCGCGCGGCGCCTCGACCGTCAGCGATGGCGGCGCTGCGGCTGCGTCGGAGGGGGCAGAGGGGACGTGCGTGGGGTCCCAGGCGTCGCGGTGGGTCGTTGATGCGAGCGGGGCGACGGCCAGGACCGGCGACACGTCGCGGTCGACGACGAGGCGCCAGGCGTCCGCCTCGCGCGTCTCGTCGCGGCAAAAGGCGACCGCCTGCCGCACGCGCGACAGCAGCGCCTCGTGTGCGTCGCTACCGTCTCCCAGCGACAGTGCGAGGCGGAAGTGCTGCAGCGCTTCGTCCTGGCGCAGGCCGCAGGCGAGTGGCGCGCCGTGGCTGCCGGCCCCGAGGCCCAGCAGCAACAGGCCGCGCGCGACGAGCGCCGCAACGTTCCGGGGGCTCTGCTGCAGAACGAGGCGGTAGAGCTCGGTCGCCCGCTCAGAAAAGCCCTCCTGGTCCTCCGCGCGGGCCCAGAGCATGTGGAAGTCCTCGTCGAGCTGCGTCACGGCCGGCGACGTGGCCGGCGTCGAGCCGCGCGTCTTGGTGCTGTTCGCCAGGCGGCACTCGCCCGCCGCCCAGTCGACGCGCTGCAGATGGACGTAGATGCGCGCGAGGTACTTGTGGTCGATCGCTGGGTTGAAGCGCGCGGCGAGCTCGAAGGCTTCGCGCGCGCCGGCCGCGTCGCCCTGCTGCACGAGCACCAGCGCGTACTCGAAGGCGGTGCGCTCGTCGACGTGGTTCAGCTGCACCGCCCGGGCGAGGCAGTCCTTGGCGCGCGCGACGTCGGGCTCCGATTGCTGCAGATAGACCTTGCCGAGATACAGCCAGGCCTCGGCGTTGGCCGGCTGCCGGTCCAGCAGCTGTCGCAGGGCCGCGGCCGCCTCATCGAAGCGGCGCAGCGCCACGCACAGCTTCGCCAGCGTCAGCTGCGCCGAGAAGCGATTCTCGTCGTCGACTTGGGCGTCGTCGATGAGGCGGCGCAGGACTTCTTCGCTGTCGAGGTAGCGGCCGACCTGCGCCAGCGCGCGCGCCTTGCAGTGGGCGATGTCGAAGAGCTGCTGCAGGTCCGGCGGGAAGGACGCGATGTGCGCCAGCACGTCTTGGCCCTGGTTGTTCTTCAGCAGCCGCACGAGTGAGTCCAAAATGACGTTGCCGTCACCGTCGAGGGGCAGAGCGACCAGCTGCGGAGTCGACGTCGTCGTCTCCACCAGCGGCGACTGTGCGACGACCAGCTGCGTGCAAAGGACGCACACCAACGCGAGGGCGAGACAGAGCACTGTTCTCATTGGTTATGGTTGTCTGGATAATGTGGTGAAACGGTGCAACAACGCTGGTGGTTGGCCTCGTGTGTGTGTAGGCGGCGGGGCAGTCTCCCTTCGCGGTGACGATGCAGCGGCGGCGATTTGCGCGTTCGTCGAGAGCCAGTGTCGGCGATATCACAAGTATCTCACCTCCACGAGTCTGAGAGAGAATCTGTTGACCTTCGTCGCCGATGTCCTTGCGCGGGTCGGTTGGATCGTTGGAGGTGATTGGCAAGTGACCGGTGACCGGTGACCGCGACGGTCGCGCGGCGTTTGAACTGGCCGTGCGCGACGACGACGACGACCTCTTCGCCGTCGCCGTCGCCGTCGCCGGTCCCCGCGTCGAATCTTTTCGATCCGATTCCGCTCTGCGTCGACGACATTGTCGTATTGATTCGAACACAGGACGTAGCATTCGGTATGTTGAGCAGTCGGGTGCGCACGTTGTTCAACATCGAATACCCGATCATCCAGGCCGGCATGGTCTGGGCCTCGGGGTGGGAACTGGCGAGCGCCGTGAGCAACGCAGGCGGCCTCGGTCTCATCGGAGCAGGCTCCATGAATCCTGAGAAGCTACGACATCACATCAAGCGCTGCAAGGAGCACACGACGAAGCCGTTCGGCGTCAACTTGCCGCTGCTCCATCCCGCCACGAAGGAGTTCGTCGACATCGTGCTCCAGGAGGAGGTTCCCATCGTCTTCTCGTCGGCAGGTTCGCCCAAGACTTGGACGCCGACACTGAAGAAGGCGGGCGTCAAGGTCGTGCACGTCGTCGGCTCGCGGGCGTTCGCCATCAAGTGCGAGGACGCCGGCTGCGACGCGGTCGTCGCCGAGGGCTTCGAGGCCGGCGGCCACAACGGCGTGGAAGAGACCACGACGCTGGTGCTCGTCCCTAGCGTCGCTGACGCGGTAAAGATCCCCGTCATCGCCGCGGGCGGCATTTACGACGGTCGCACGATGGCCGCGGCCTTTGCGCTGGGCGCGGAGGGCGTCCAGGTCGGCTCCCGCTTCATCACCACGCCGGAGGCCTCCTGCCACCCGTCGTTCAAAGAGCGTGTGCTGAGTGCGAAGGAAGGCGACACGAAGCTGTCGATGAAGAAGGTCATCCCCGTGCGGCTGCTGAAGAACGAGTTCTTCGAGCAGGTGAAGGCGCTCGAGGACCGCGGCGCCAGCCGAGAGGAGTTCCAGCAGCTGCTCGGCAAGGGCCGCAGCAAACGCGGCATGTTCGAGGGCGACCTGGCTGAAGGCGAGCTCGAAATCGGCCAGTGCTGCGCCAACTTCCCGAAGGAGCTGACGCCAGCGGGCGACGTGGTGCGCTCGATGGTCGAGGAGTACCGCCGCGCCGTCGACCGCTGTCGCTCGTAGTGTAACGCGAAACGACCTCCACCACCTGCACCCCTCGCAACGACCAGCAACACTCGGCGCGTGAACGAGGCGGATATTGAGATTTACACGTAACGGAAACGGCTGCACAGCTGCGGCACGGGCGGCGCGCTCAAACGACCATCGGCGCGGTGGGCGAGAGGGGCGGCGGTGGGGGCAGCACCACATCGGCGCCGGCGCCGTTGGACGGAGGCGGCGGAGTGCGGCGTTGCGACACCGACGGCGACGGAGACGCGGCACCGCTGCCGCGCCGCAGGCTGCCGGTGCTGCCGCCGGCGAGCGGCACCATCGCGATGCCCATCGACGCTTCCGGCGCCTGCACAAAGCGCGCCGACGAGGCCAGCGCGCGCATCTTGCGCTGCGCCTCGATCTTCTCGAGAATGTCCTCGCGCGTGCTCGCCGAGGCCGGCCAGACCGACAGATACGACATGAGGATCGCGTAGATGCCGAACGTCGACAGCGCGCCCAGCACGGCGCCCAGAACCGTGTCGTCCTCGCCCACCACGATCCACAGCGACGCGACGAACACCGCGAGAATCAGCAGCAAGAAGAGCGGGCGGAAGCGCTGCAGGCACCAGAGACAGTTGCGCGCCACGCGGCGGTGCAGCTGGTTGTGCTTCGCCAGCACTTGCGCCTCCTCCTGGCGCACGAGCGTCTCCAGCTCCTGAACGATCGTCGCGAACGACGGCCGCGCGTGCTTGTCTTCGTGCCAGCACTGCCGCAGCAGGTGCGCGAAGGAGAGCGGCCAGCGCGCGTCGATGCGCGGGCGCTGGCCGCCCACGACGACGCGGTCGAAGTAGGTCTTCTTGCCCATGTCGCGGAACGGCACCTTCCCCGAGGCCACCTGCCACAGCAGAATGCCGAAGGAGTAGACGTCGACCGACTGGTGGTACGAGCGGCCCAGCACGACCTCGGGCGCCATGTAGCGCAGCGTGCCCGTGTTGCCCGTCAGCCGGTACTGCTCCGTCTTCTCGCGCTGCGCGCGCACCGAGGCGCACAAGCCGAAGTCGAAGAGCTTGACGCGGCCGTCGGCTGCGAAGCCGATGTTGTCGGGCTTCAGGTCGCTGTGAACAGAAGACGCGTTGAGACGGCGGCTGCGCGGCAGCAGGCAGACGCAGGCAGACGCGTACCGGTGGATGATGTGCACGGCCGGCGACCAGTCGTGGTGCAGGTACTTCAGCGCTCGGGCGAGGGACAGCGCAAAGTCCAGCGTCTCGAGGAACGTGAAGCGCTTCTCCCACGTTTGATTGCGGCTGTCGGCGCGGAGGCCCAGCGCATGCGACAGCGAGCCGCCCGACAGCAGCTCGAGCACGAGGAACTTGCGCGGCACTTTGCCGGAGCCGAGGAAGCGCACAATGTTCGGGTGACGCACGCGGCTCAACACGCCTAAGGCGCGGCAAACAGCGGGTAGATTAGTGAGCGCGATCTACAAGGCTGCTGCCTGCGGCGACGTACCTTCCTCTGCGTCGAACTCGGCGACGGCGACGGCCGACGACACGCGCTCGGCCTTGATCAGCTTCAGCACGACGGGCTGGTTCTTCCACAGCGCCGTGTAGATGTGGCACGAGGAGGAGTCGACGATGTGTTGGATCTTCGCGAAGTCGTCCCAGGTCAAGTTGCGGGGCGTCTGGTTCCCGTCGAAGCTCGGCAGGTTGCCCATGTTGACGCGGAAGCCCTCGCAGATCGCCTTGTCGCCCGTGTCGACTTTGTAACCTCCGAGGATCACTTCGGCCTCCTCGTCCGTGCTCGATTCGTCGTGGAACGGCGAATTGGACGAGGACACGAGGGCCTGTTGTGCTGAGTTTCTGCGCGAGGCGCCGCCCTCGCCGCCGAAGACGCTCGAAAACTCTTCTTTGTCGGCGACGCCCATCTCCTCGTCCGCCTTCTCAGCCATCGGACCGGTCTGTTGCGCCGTGTCCTCTTCAGATTGCAAGAAGCGGTGTCGTATCTTGCCGTACGACGGGAGAAAAGACGAGACCGCGCCCCGCAGCTGATCTGTCGTCGACAGTTTCGGATTGGACGCGCCCGTGGAGATGTGCGCGGGGTTCAACGACTTGCGGCCGTTCTTCTTCGCTCCACTTGCAACGGCGATGACTTCGGGTCGCACGTAGAACATGATAGAGACGTCGATGATGATGAGAAACAACACGACGGCGCTGTTGAAGCCGAAGTACACGTGGTGCTCCGCCGCGTTGGGGGCCGCGAGAATGAGCCACCCGAAGGTCAAACCGAACAAGACCGCGTTGAAAACTACGGAAATGCTTTGGAACATCGATCGGAAGATCCACCCGCATCCCAACGCGACAATGGCTTGCACCAGCAGCAGTACGTCGATGGCGATCAAGTAGTTGCCATTCGTGTCCGAGTCGTGGATCGTTCCAGCCTTCGAGGCCTTTCGATAGAGCGCTAACTGAATAGCATAGAAAATGAAAAGGCATAGGTACACTATCATGCGTTTCCGATACCCGAAGTGGGTCAAGTTATGTACACTGCAAACGGATTTCCACATGATCAACGGTCCTGACGAGTTATTTTCCTTGATGGTCTCTGATATTCGTAGGGAATTCCATAAAAGGAGAAAGGAAGATGGGGAGGAGGATTTAGCAGAAGACATGCCCAGCCATTTTCTGAGCGGGCAGGCAATACAATCGTCGATAGGAATAGTGGGCGGTATGTACAGGCGCGATGGTCAACGGTGTCTGGACGCTTTTCTTGATGGAGCTCTCCACTCAACCCTGAGATGGTCAGCGTCTTTCCGCGCAGCTATCGTTTGGAAAATGAGCTGATAAGTTGAAGAAGTAGACGGCAAACAGAGAGGATCCGCGACGATGCCGCAATCCGCGACGACGCAAACCGCCACTCCGACATCGAGAGGCCTATTGTACATATAGCCGACCTTTTACTATCTATTATATTCGATACATATCTCACATAATGTACGCAAACGGCATGACGAGCCTCCCTCCACCGACCGGGGCCAACCACCAGCGCTCGACCTCCTCTAGAGTCCACTACAAGTCTTTGGCCAGGATTAATGGTCGCTTGCACAAGCATTTCATCAAGCGACGTATTTTTGAAGTGCAATCGCCATGGAGCTGGATCAAATCGATATCGTCGCTCATAGGGAGCCTGAAGACTTCTACAATGAGCTGCGACGATTGATCGCCAGTGCCCAACATCGATTGGTCTTGTCCGCTTTGTACTTAGGAAGTGGACACAAAGAGCAAAGCTTGCTGCAAGAGGTCTCCTCTGCGCTGGAGAGCAACCAAAAGCTGTCTGTGCTCTTCATTCTCGACCACTCTCGCGCCCGGCGCGGTGAGAAATCGTCCATCGACTTGTTGGCGCCACTTGTGGACAAGTTCTATCCTAGATTGCAAGTCTGCTTCTACCAAATGCCCCAGTTGAAGTCGGCCCCATACAGCTGGCTCCCTTTCTGGCTTCAAGAGGTGGTCGCGGTGTATCACTGCAAGGTGAGGCCCGTCTGCCGTGTCGATCGATCGGTCTCTCGTTTCTCAACAAACGCTTCATAGTTTTGCGTCTCTGACGACACCGTGCTAATGACGGGTGCAAACTTGAGTCACGACTACTTCACGGACCGCCAAGACCGCTACTGGACGATTCAGTCGTCGCTGAGCGTGCGGCTGACTGCCGATAGCCCTCCGCTGTCGCCAGACGTCGGTGCCGGGCCCCTGGCTCAATATCTGGGGGAATTTTCTCAAGCTATTGCGAAGGACAGTTGGTTGTTATCTCCCGGAGATCGTCAACTACAGCCCCCGAGCGTGTCGGTGTGCGCTCTGAGCGCGTTCCTGAAGCAGCACCCGCTCCACAGCCCCACCGTGCGGCACCAGCCTCATGGCGACAGCGACAAAGTCGTGGCGTTCCCTCTGGTTCAGCATGCAGCATTGGGCGTCGAGCAAGAAAAAGACTTCTTCGTGCACATGCTGCATCAAAGGCAGCACGGTAACCGTGCTCCGCATCGGCGCAGCGACACGGCGGCCGCCACTGAGGCGCGGCTGCCGAACATGCAGCTCCGACAAGTGCAGCTGTGCACTCCCTACACAAACTTTCCTAAGTCGCTGAGCGACGCGTTGCGCTCTGTAGCCAGCGGATCCTCGGCCACAGCGGAGGCGCCAGTCCACGTGCAGATCATCGGCCCTGCGCCTGAGTGCCACGGTTTCGCCGGCGGCAAAGGCTTCAAGGAAGAGCTGCCGTATCTCCACGAAGCGGCTCTTCACGCAGACCTGTTCTCACCGACGAAGGCGGACCCTACTACGCCCGTTAATATTGAGTGGCGGCAATATCTGCGGCCCGGCTGGACGCTGCATCGGAAGGGTCTGTGGCTGGGCTTCTCTCCCGACGAGGATCAGGCGACGTACGACGCCGCTGCACCGTATCAGGGAGACGCCAAGCACTACTCGTGGGCGACGTATCTTGGTTCGTCGAACTTCGGTGAGCGCTCGTGGCGCCGCGATCTGGAGCTGGGGTTCTTTTTCTTGGAGGCGCCGGGCCCCGCGAAGCAGCCGCCAACGAACCTCGCCAGCGCCTTGCAGCGGGTTCTACGTTCCGAGTCGCATGATCTCGTCGCCACGAGCCATGTACATCTTCTGCCGCATCATCGCCAGGAGGAGAACCTGAGATATACCGTTGATCACGCTCGAGGAGTGGGGCGCCCTGTGGACGACGAGCGCGTCCCGCTGATGTCGACGCCAACGGCCGCGGCGACCGCGACGCCAGCGCAACTGGCGGCGAAGCAAGGACGAGCCCAGCGCCTGCACATTCGCGTGTTGGGATGGCTGCTGCGCAGTGTTCTTTGAGGTCGCAGGGCCTTCAGTCGCCGCACCGATCGCCGCTACACCCCGCCTCCCCCACCTACGCCTACACCTACCGCTACCGCTACCGCCGAGTATTTATCATTATCTGTCTGTACACTTCCCCTCTGTTAACGAACGTATTTACAACGATTGGATCAGATATATCCTCCGAATCTCTTTCTTAGTGCTGAACTGCGGCTGCAGTTGTTGCCCGCCTTCCGATGGGGCTTCTTCATCCAGCGTTTCGTCGGCAGCGTCGGTGTGGGCGTTGAGGATGTCTTCGTGGAGGCAGCGGTAGCTGCCGAGTTTGTGCTTCTGCAGACGTTTTTGCAGCCGATTGAGAAAGATTTGGTCCTTCTTCCACCGTTTATAGTGGGCGATGATGATTCGTGTTTGTGAGAAGTACGGCGCGAAGCGTCCCCCCGAGGTGGTGTGCTGCAGCAGCTGGATGATGCAGTCGAGCAGCGGGTCGAAGAGGCACTCCCAGTAAATGACGTCGGCCGCCAAAACCACCAACGTTCTGCGGCGTTGGGATTGAGTGTCCGTCATGGGCTCCAATGATTGACAGAGAGTGTCCAACGTGTGCAGCAAGCTCTGCTCGTCTCCCCAAGGTAAAACCGCCGCCGAAATGTCTGATCCGTCACGTTCGCCGGCGACGGAGTTCAAGCGGATATTGTCCTGCAGCCCTGCATAGGCCTCCTCCAAATCTGTCAAAACCGTGTGCAGAACAGAAATGTTCTCTCCTTTCGCTGCTTCGGATCGAAAGTACTTGTGCAGATACACTCCTGTGACTCCAACGCCGGCGCCAAGTTCGAGGAAAACGGTCTCCTCCGCACTATCCTTGGCGGCTTCTGTTGATGCGGTGTCTTGATGCAATATATATGGAATCTTTGCAATGTACTCTGACAAGAATGTAGCCGCTGGCCACACTTGATGTGCAATCCCTCTGCTTCTGCACTCTTGGACTCGAATGCTGAGGTCTACCGAGGGGATAACTCTCAGTGAACTGACTGTGGGAATGCTGTCTTCGATTGACGAGGTCGATGTTCCATCGCTCTTACTTTCGTTGGGTAGTTGTGTCGATAGCTGAGTGTCTTCATCGTCACTGTCGAAGCCTCCCGCACCATAAAAGAGCGATCGCATTTGTGCTTCGTCTTCATCATCCCTGGCGTCGACGACCGCGTCCAAAATCTTGCTCATGGCTGTCTCCGTGCAAATACTATCGAACACGAAGCAAAGCAAGGAACCCGTTTATTTATACACATGACCTACTTGCCGTTGGGCATGCTATCGTACATAATACCAATACCAAACATAAGCCTAAGACGGCCATATAACTCTAAGTATAGCACTCTTGGTGAAGGGGCCACTGAACTCCTCTATATTCGACGGCATGTGTGTTGGTGTGCACCCTACAGCGACGGGGCCTGCACCGTACAAACGGCTCGGTCTGCCCACTCGCCCTGCTGCTGTACAGCACGACGGTCTCGCTCTCTCGACTCTCGAATGGAACCGATGCATCGATGTCGATGTCCGCTGCAATGCAGGTGGTGTCGAGGAATGAAGAGCTTCGTGTCGACACAACTGAGTTCAGCATTTGCTTTTACGTGGTGTGTGCCTGTTTGGATCGCTCACAAGTGTTGTCGCTTCGCCATCGAGAACAAATAGACCATGTTCTCTCAGATTCAGAAATTCACGAAGGTGTGCCAGTTTCAGGCACCTCTCCTCAGCACTCGTCTGTTTAGCAAGGCAGCCAACAAACCTATCACGCCCACCTTCATTCAAAAAGAAACCGTAACACAAGCAGCTGAGGAAGGAAAAGTTATTTTGTTGACAAAGAAGCATGTGCCACAAAGTCCGCTGAAAATGAAGTTTTTGGTGCGGTTAGTTCGAGGCTCATGGATTCCGGATGCAATGGCGCAAATGAAGTTTTCTCCAAAGCATCGCGCGGCAGACATCGCCAAAATGCTCAATGTATGTTCAGCAGAGACACGAAACGATTGGCTCGTGTGGTTGACATCAGTCTTTGTTTGTTTGTCTGTTTTGCCTTTTAGAGAGGAATCGTGATGGCGCGCGATCGATACGGCGCAGTTCCGGATGAACTGCTCGTCAAGGAGGTCATGATCACGAAGGGCTTCATCCGACGAGGCGTCCGTATCATGGGCCGAGGTCGAGCAGGTCGATCAGCACAACGAACAGCCCACGTTCGCATGAAGATAGAAGTCGCTGACTTCGACAAGCTTATCGCAGATGCAACCACAAAGCGCCAGAAGGAGCGGCTAATGGAGCGGCGGGAGCTGATTGCGACGATGAAGCCATCCAAGAGCTCGACGGAGGTGATCGACGTTGTCGCCAAGAAATAGAGTAGCTCATGCATCTGTAATATAATAAATTAATTCTCTCTTTGCACACCTTTCAATGTACTACTTTAGTCGGTTACAGGAACAAATAAAATTGGTTCGCACGGCCAGCAGCTGGTACACTCGTGTGTTGCATAGCTGGTGCAGTACATGATCAGCATCAACTTCAGCGACCACACGAGGATTTAAACCTGCCTTTAAGGAACATGCGAACTCAAAGATGCTTATTCAAGTAAATATGAACTAAAGATATTGAACAATTATATTACAGATGCACGAGCTACTCTATTTCTTGGCGACAACGTCGATCACCTCCGTCGAGCTCTTGGATGGCTTCATCGTCGCAATCAGCTCCCGCCGCTCCATTAGCCGCTCCTTCTGGCGCTTTGTGGTTGCATCTGCGATAAGCTTGTCGAAGTCAGCGACTTCTATCTTCATGCGAACGTGGGCTGTTCGTTGTGCTGATCGACCTGCTCGACCTCGGCCCATGATACGGACGCCTCGTCGGATGAAGCCCTTCGTGATCATGACCTCCTTGACGAGCAGTTCATCCGGAACTGCGCCGTATCGATCGCGCGCCATCACGATTCCTCTCTAAAAGGCAAAACAGACAAACAAACAAAGACTGATGTCAACCACACGAGCCAATCGTTTCGTGTCTCTGCTGAACATACATTGAGCATTTTGGCGATGTCTGCCGCGCGATGCTTTGGAGAAAACTTCATTTGCGCCATTGCATCCGGAATCCATGAGCCTCGAACTAACCGCACCAAAAACTTCATTTTCAGCGGACTTTGTGGCACATGCTTCTTTGTCAACAAAATAACTTTTCCTTCCTCAGCTGCTTGTGTTACGGTTTCTTTTTGAATGAAGGTGGGCGTGATAGGTTTGTTGGCTGCCTTGCTAAACAGACGAGTGCTGAGGAGAGGTGCCTGAAACTGGCACACCTTCGTGAATTTCTGAATCTGAGAGAACATGGTCTATTTGTTCTCGATGGCGAAGCGACAACACTTGTGAGCGATCCAAACAGGCACACACCACGTAAAAGCAAATGCTGAACTCAGTTGTGTCGACACGAAGCTCTTCATTCCTCGACACCACCTGCATTGCAGCGGACATCGACATCGATGCATCGGTTCCATTCGAGAGTCGAGAGAGCGAGACCGTCGTGCTGTACAGCAGCAGGGCGAGTGGGCAGACCGAGGCGTTTGTACGGTGCAGGCCCCGTCGCTGTAGGGTGCACACCAACAACGCGACTAGCGACAAATGACTAAGGACAAAGAGAATCGGCCCAACCGGTATCTCCGTTGCCTTTCCGCTTCGTAAGATCCAGAGTTTCCACGCCTTAGTGTCAAATGTGGGACCACGCATGGACTTTAAAGCCAAGCATCTGAGCTGGCATGGACTGTTACAGGAAGTCCGTTGACACATCATCAAACATAATGTTCATCACCCTGCCTTCTGTACCGTGATAGTAGCAGAGAGCGCTAAAATTGGCGCACGTCCCCTCTTATCCAAATTACGATGCATATTGTGTCTATTCTTTGCTGCGCAAACCGAGCCAAAATGGTTGCGGCTGTGGGGGTAGGCGTACCGCTTCTGCATTCAACATGAACCGTCTTTCAGATAATTTACTTCAAACGCTTCAATTCGTTGACTAATTCGTGTGAAATAAACACTACAACTACTATCATTTGCTGCTCCGTGACTTATTTGACTGAGGCACCTCAGCATCCATACTCTTCTCGTCCATGACCATTCTATCCTCGTCAACATCGTCAGCCCTTGATTCGTCGCATTCCTCGAATTCCTCGCATTCATCTTCCATCGCCGATGGATCGTCGCCATCAGATTCTTCCTCATCAAGAGATCCGTACTTTTGTTTTGCTCTCCTGAGATGACACATCGACATCAATAAAGAAAAAATAACGTATCGGTGATGCAAGCGATAGCATAACCTTTTTGCTTTGCTCTTTCTTCGCCTGGCTTTACTGATTTTCTTTGCAACTTTCGACTGATCGCCATTATACAACAAATCAAGTTGATCTTTCAATTTCTTTCGGGCGATTCTTCTGTTCGCAAAGAGATCTCGCTGCTCTTGACATGTGACAGTAGTGTTGGTCGGTTTGTGAGTGAGCTGCACTCTGGAGTTGGTCTTGTTGACCGACTGGCCTCCTGGACCAGATGATCTACTAAATATTTCCTCGAGGTCTTCTTCTTTTATTTCAATATTGATGTAAGGCTTGATGTTCTTCTTCTTCACAACCGTCGGTTGCTTCACAAGTGAGGCATGGTCGTCGACTGGGCTGAAGCTGGTAAAAGATCTAAACGCATTCCTTCTTACAAATTGCAAAAGAGGCTTCCATCCCGCAGATTGGACCTTCTTTAACATCCCTCCCAAAATATTTCGACTGCAAGTAAACGATCAAGGCAATTCTTTCCCTTTACTCTCGGCCACCAAGCAGCGTTCTTGACCAGCCCAGTTATCAGTTGTGGCTACAAACTTGTCTCTTGATCAAGTAAGTGCATGGAATACTGAGCTTACCGATCATCTGGAGTCCCAGTCCGGAACCTCGAATAATGTCGACAACAAATAAATGGACCATCTGTGGTTTGGCATCCGACGCCTCGTCGATCGTCGACTGACGCCAGAAACTGTAACGGTTTTCCGCACGCTCGCCGAAGGTCTCCCCACGTCGCGATCGCCAAACGAATTCCGGCTCTTATTAGGAAGGACCACATAAGCATGCAGTGCGTGCCGTATCGTATCGTAAGTTTCTGCTGGTCGCCTGCTTTAGCACAAGATGAGAGAGTAAAGTGGCCATTGATTTAATTAGAAACAACTTTAGATCATAAAGTAACGAAGGCAAGAAGAGACAAGGCCAACCGACGGAAGCGCCAACAAATTGAGGATGAGAGATGTGTCGAGAATCACAAATACAACTAATGAAATATACAAGTCCCAAAAGACGAAAGCTGCGGAGTGCGAGGGGGGACAGAAGAGTTGACGACTGGGTCGCTGCTAGATCCACCGAGACTGTTTGTGGAGAGCCAGAGACACTGAAAGATGAACAAGAAACTGAAAACACATCACATATTCACCATATATGATGAAACTATGATGAAGAAACAAACAGATTACGGGGCTGACGCATTGTTGAGATGGCCCTTGAGGAAAGTGAGCATCGTGGTACCATCCGCAACCAGCAGCTGCGCCGGCGAAATTCGCGAGTCATCTTCCACTTTGCCCTCATCCTTTACCATACGAAATAGTTGTAAGAGCATTGGCTAATCCCATTGGATTCGTGACATACCTCCTTGAACATCTTGATCACTTGGCCGTTGTCGATGTAGGCACTGTACCTCCAAGATCGCTCGCCAAATCCGGCCATATTGTCCCAGCGACATGACATGCCCATTGCACGTGTAAATCGTGCCGAGCCGTCAGGAATCAAGCGAATCTTTTTGAAGTTTCCCGGGTTCAGCAAGCCATCGTCGACTTCGTTTTCTTCTTCAAGGCCTTGTGTCAAGCCGAACTATTCCCACGAGTGCGAACGATGAAAGCATCATCAACAGCAGCCTTCTCAACATATACTTACGTGACGAATAACAAACGCATCATTAACTGCGATGCAGTAAATCTCGTCGACGCCCAGTGCAATGAACTCGTCTGTTCACAACAACGAGTTAGAGAGCCTTGGTGGTTCGATTCAGAATCAAAATTTCTTACCATAGTGCTTCTGAAAGCTCGGGATGTGATCGCAAGCGCACACAGTTGAAAAAGCTGATTATTACGAAACAGATTACTTTGGGCAGCATGTGATGGAGCATGCAGGACATACCTCCCGCTATCGCGAACATCACGATCTTCTTGTTGCGAAACAGCTCAAAGGACTGAACATCTCGCCACTCGAAAATTTCCTTGTTTTCTTCCGACAATCGACGGATTCTGACCTTCAGGGTCACATTAGGAACCATGTCGCCCGCATCAATTTGCTTCTTGGCAGTGGTGGTGTGGACTCGCCCACCATTGTTATTCGAGGATCCTGCATTTCCCATATCTTTCAAGTAGCCTTTCAGTTCTACAATCAATCAGATCTTGATAGTTCCTTTCTTCGTTTGAGTTGCGATGCTCCGCATACCATATATGGCATATATGGCATATATACGCGATATTTGGGTGCTTCGGTCTTCGGTCGTCCAACGGACCCGACGACCAGCAGACCTGGCAAGTTGTCAGGTCAGTGGCGAAAAGTGAAACTGTCTCACGAGGCGTTACATTTTCATGCCTCGATCCGTCGTCGTTGTTTGTCAGTTGCACTGCTGGTCCATGGTGCACGGTTGTTGCTAAATGGTAGAACGAGACATAGAGTGGAAGAGAACACATCCCTCTGATCGCATCTGTCGAAGACCATCTTAGCAGTTATCCGCAGGCATAGCAAGGGAATTTCATTGCAGCGTAGGCCGTCATCCCCGTCTCCATACTCATCATCCCCACGCGTCAAGAAGACGAACGATGAAGGCGGTGTAACCGTGGAAGTCATGGACATTGCTGAAGATTCGTTTGTTCCAGCAAGTGCCCTGGAGGCATCGGTGCTCCTAACGCACGACCACTATCAGTTAGGTCATGCCTTGGACTCCTCGCAGGTTGACGCGGGACTCCCATCAGCCCTGGAGCGGGGCGACTCTTCTCTCGAATCGCCCCATAAGCAAGACTCAAACGCCCGCGCCCCATCGCTCATCTCTGCACCCATGGCGATGCTCTCGATAGAAGAAAAGCGGAGAAAGAAGGAGTCGATTCGAGCAATGATCGCGCAGGTGCGCGGGGCCCAAGACGACGAGGACTTCGACACGTACATGCGTCGCGACGAGCACATCAAGCAGTCAGTGGCTATTACGGACATTTTGCTCTCTGGTCGCCTCCCCTTTCTGGTGAAAGGTCCCGGCAGCTCTGCCGCTGCCACGTCCGCAGGTAGCCACGGGCCAAAGTCACGAGCGGCCAGTCCCAGCGCCTCCGAGGCGCTGTCGAAGGCGACGAAGGCGATTCTGTCGTCGTCCTCGCAGTCAGTGACTGGCGGAAGCAACGTATCGTCTGGCCCCAGTGGTTCTGGAACTCCCGTGCGAACACCGGTGTCCCGCGGGGCAGCGGCGTCGTCGAAGAAGGCGTCGGATGCGACGGCGCGGGCGCGATCGGTGTCGCAGGACTTGCAGTCCATCCAATCGGGGTCCTCGTCGGCCCAGCCATCGGTTTCCAGGCTACCTGCGTTGACAAAGGCCGCCAATGGTCGCGGCACACCGACGGCGCAGGGCGGCCCCAGCAAGAAGATGTCGCTCAACGCGGGTCTGCGGGTCACCACGACGCCGGCGCGCCCCGTCGACGAATTCGAAGAGCTCTTGGCGCAAGAGCGCTCGATTCCCTCGGGAGGTCTCATCGACGGCCTCGTTTCGGGAGGCACCGTTGCCGCGTCCAAGTTCCACGCGCTGATGACCAACTTCACGCGGACGCTGCCGAAGCACGAGAACCGCACGGCCGACGGCAAGCTGCAGTACGTGCTCGAGCAGCTCAACAAGGTGAAGACCGACCTCGACCCCTGCAAGATCTACTTCGAAGCCGGCATCATCTTCTACGAAATGAACGTCTACGAGCGCGCGGTCGTGTGCCTCGAGAAAAGCACGCGACCCAGCGACGCGGCGCGCATCGTGGACACGCTGTGTCTGCCCAACGACGTCCACTATCAGCGCAAAGTCGAACGCATGTCGCCGCTGGTGCTGCCCAAGTTCCTCGCCGAGCGCCAGCAGCTACGCGACCGCCTCGTCTTCGAAGAGAGCGAGCGCCAGCGCCTGCGCGTCCAGGCGGCACACTGCGAGCTGTGTCGTATCCGCTGCCTTGTGCCCGAGGTGCGTGACCTGTGGAAGGCACACGCGCACATCGAGCAAGCCTTCCGCCTGTGCCACGGCCCCGAGGAGCACTACGAGGCGCTGCTGTACTTCCACCGCCTGATATCGACCTTCACCACCGACGTGCTCAAGGAGCACACCGAGTTCCAGCGCAGCCAGCAGGTGGTCCGCGCCTCGGCGGGGCCGCTGAGTGACGCGCACGTGACCATTCTGCTCGACTTGACGCAGTTCGAGCCCGTCAACTACGTGTACCACGAATGGCTGGGCCGGCGCTACACCGAGAAGTGCCTCTTCGAGGAGGCCTCGCACCATTACGAACAGGCGCGGGCCCTGCGCCAAGCGAAGCCCCAGCGCGACGAGGTGCTGCAGCTCTGGCGCAAGAAGCCGCAGGAGAGCGACGACCAGGCCGAGGCGATGGCCGCGGCCATCCACCGCAACGTGCACAAGGCCGTGCTGCAGACATACCAGAACTACGACGGCGACATCTACGAGCTGGCGCGCCGCGACGCCGCGAAGGACCTGTCGCACTTCCCCGGCAAGCACGACGACATGTGCACGGTACTGTACACGCCACCGCCGCAGGGCTGGACCGGCCAGAAGTGACATCGGCGCCGCGCTGGCGCAGCGACTGTAAATAGAGCGTAACGCGTCGCTGGGCGAGACGGGTGCGGTGGAGACGGGCGACGTTATTTACAGGCGGCGTGGCGGTCGAGGCTATGTACAGGGCAGGGCGGCGGTCACTTGAGCGACGAGGACAGCAGGCTGCGGGCGAGCGAGTGCGGCGGGTGCTTCGCGGTGGGCGACGCTGTGGGCGCGGGCGGCGCGAGGCCGAAATTGGCGGCGCCCATCGGCAGCGCGAGCGGCCCCGGCATCGCCTTGACGGCCCTTCGCGACGAGGCACCCGCAGCCAGCGACGACTCGATGCCCTCCCGCAGCTGCTGGTGCGGCGCGGGCCGATGCGTTGGCGCGACGGGGCTGCCGGTCACGATCTTCGCCTGCGACCGCGCGCCGCCGGTCGGCGCTGCCGCCACGACCGCGCGCCCAGCGCTGCCCAGGACCTTGACGGTGACCGGCGGCTGTTGCTTGGCCGGGTGAAGCGCCGAGGCCGGCGTGCTGGGCTCGCTGAGGCTCGCGGTGGCCTCGGTGTGTTGGTTCTGGCTGCCACAGTCGCTGGGCTGCGCGATGCGGTCGAGGGCGTCTCCGCCGCTACGCTGCGCCACCGCCGCCACCGCCGTCGTCTTCGTCGAGGACGCTGCTTTGCTGACGACCGCTGCAGCTTCGGCAGTGCCTGGGGCCGACGACGAGTTGATCGAACAGGCGCGCACGCGGCCGGCGCTGGCGGGTCGTCGTGCCGACCCACCTGTGGCGCCGGAGTTGTGGCTGGTGCCGCCGCCGCCACCGCCGCCGCTTGAGCCCGTCGACGCGTTCAACGGTGTACGCACGCCGACGGACGACGTTGCCGCTCGGTTGCTGGGCGTTGCTTGCCGCGTGGCCGCGGTCCGCGCGGGCGATCCGAACGAAGCGCGCCGAGACGGCGTCGCTGTCGGCGCCGCCGCCGGCGACTTGGCACCCGTCGCGTCTCCCGCCGACAAGATCTGCGCCATGTTCAGCGCCAAGGCGGCGTTTTGCTGCTGCTGCAGCTGGTGCTGCTGATGCTGCTGCTTCTTGAGCAGCTGGTTGCGCTCCTCCCACGAGTGTATGTTGAGGCCGCCGTACACCTTGTTGCCCAACACGCTCGCCAGCACCAGCGTTGCGCCGCGCTTCAAATAGACTGCGACGCCGTCCGCCCGGCCCGAGGCGCCGTCGGGTTCCCCGTTGTCCAGCGTGGCCCTGAGGCCGTATCCCAGGCCGGAGCCGTAGAGGTTGCCCACCGGGACGCCCTGGAAGTCCGCGGCGCCCGCGGCGCCCGCGGCAGCGGCGGCGTACGACGGCAGCGTCAGCGCCGGCTGAAAGCCCTCCAGCGGCGCCCCGCCGTGGTGCGCCTCGGACAGCAACAGGTTGGCGTGCTCGTCGACCTCCGTCTGTCCCTTCGACACGCGCACGTGGATCGGGCGGCCGTCGTGGTCGAAGAGCGGCACGAGGTTCGTCGCGTAGCCGGCCGCCCACACGATGGCGATGGCCTCGTCCAGCATCTTGTCCACGATCGACTGCTTCAGTGCCGCTGCCGTCGATCCAGCGCTAGCAGCACCGGCAGCGGTGGTGCCGCTGCCGCTGCCGGTGCCGACAGATGCGCCGCCGCCGGCGGTGGCGCCGTTGGCCAGCGGAATGCTCTTCACCTGCAGCAGACGCACGCGGCCCTCCTTCGTGCTGCGAATGGCGCGCCACAGCTCCTTCGCATCGCCGCGAATGCCGCCGAAGGGGTTGATGTTGCCCGTAACGCGGTTGACGACGATGGAGCTCTCGGGGTAGTGGTCGTGGTCGGCGTCGGCGCGCGACGCGTAGTACACGCGGACGGCTGAGCGGTGCAAGATGCAGACGCCGCTGGGGCCGAACTTGATCTGATTCTGCGCGTTGAGCGTGATCGGGCCAGACATGGTGCTCGCCGCGAGTGAGGCTGTCGCGGCTGCGGCGCCACTGCTGCCGGGCGGCAGCTTGTGCGACGCGTCCTCGTTGACGAGGTTCAGACACACCCACGCCGCGGAGAAGGCCGAGTGAGAGCCGCCGATGACCACGACGCGGCCAGACGGCACCGTCCCGTGGCTGCTGCACGTTCGCAGGTAACGGTGGATCTTCGTCTTCAGCAGCTCGACGCCCTCCATCGTGCACACGACGTCGCTCAGCACCGTCTTCTGACGATACGCCGCGTTGGCGAACGTCGGCATCGTCTGGTGGCCCCCAGTCGCTAGCGCCACGTGAAGAGCATAGATCTCCTGTCGCTCCACGACTTCCGCACCGGCAGCGCTGGGTTGTCGATTCGTCGGGGAGCTGGACCCTGCGGAGGCGAGCGACACGAGGACGAGGCGCCAGCAGACGAACTTGCCGTCCTCCACGACGCGGTGCAAGCTCTCCACCTTGGTACGAGTGAAGAACTTGGAACTGGACGGGTAGGCCTGCACAGCAGCCACCGCGCGCTGTCCGACGTCGCGAAGGAAATGGCCCACCAGCCGCAGTGGCCCGGTCTTGTTGCCGTAGTCTTCGACTTGTTTGGTGATCGGCGCGTTGAGCAGCGAATCGAAGGGCGTGCCCTTCATGGTCTCGGGGGGCAGATTGTCAGGCTTCTCGTCCAAGACGTTGGTGGCAAACTTGTTGATCCAGGTGTTCGAGTTGATGATGTAGTCCTGCAGGCGGCCGCCACCGATGCGGTCCATCGTCCCCGCGTCCACGACGCATACGCCAGCGTAGGACTTTGGCTGCGAGGATTCTTTGGTGGGACTGGTCGGTGCGGGCCTTTCGGGTCTTTTGGCGGACGGGGATGAAGGACAGCTGCCGCTGGACGACGAGAGAGTCGTCGAAGCGCTCTGGTCGTTGGAGGAAAACTGGCAAAGCTCCGCCAGCATTCCAGTACGCGCCGCTCGAACCAAAATTGAACAGCCCGATGGCCCGCCTCCAACGATCGCCAATTTGAAAGGATGTTGCCGTGACCCAGCGATCCGGTTCTCAGAGGAGGATGCAGTCGAACTCGTTCCGCCTGAACTGGACGAACTCATGTCTTCGATGAAACACACTCACGATTTAACGGAACGAATAATAAGAATACGTGAACATCACAGGAAATACGAACTGTCCCAGGGAAGGATCGTCCCCATCCCCGCTATTTCGGCGAGAGAAGCACGAAGGTAATTTCTGCGAGACGCCCATCAAACGGTCGGAACATCGTCGGCGGTCGTCGGCGGTCGGCAAAATGAAACCGTCCCTGCACCGACCCATAATCCTACATACCACAGAGTCTGGGTGGATCTCAGTGCGCCAAAATGTAACCGCCCGCCGCCCGCACACCAACCGGTCTCCGTCGTGAGCGAACAACCAACCGGATTCCACCCGGCTGGGAGGGGGCATTCGATGATCATAATCAATGGGCGGACGACGCGTTGAGAGGAACCCGAGCTTGTACAATCGGCGGATTCCACACGTTAAGGCCGACAAGCTATATCACAGTTCTATCGCTGGCGGTGTCAGTGCGGAAGTGGAAGGAGCTGTCGAACTTCAATTTGAACAGACGGCATGAGCACATCTGACACTGCCGATGGAGAGAAGGGGTTGGCTGCCCCAGCCCCTGCAGTCAAGAAAGCTTCGTTGTGGCGGTGGTGGTTTGAGGAAATCTGCATTTCATCGTCGATGCCGCAATGTCAAAAGTTCCTGTACGAAAGAGGCTTTGTCCAACGCAAGCCCCTCTACTTCGTTCTGCTCTGCATCGATGTCGTTCTGCGCGGAGTTGCGCAGGTGTTCTTGTGCAACCACCCGATTTGCGGCATCTTTGTTCTGATCGGGTTGGGCTTCACATCTATCAAGCTGGCGCTGTACGCGCTGCTGGGCACGTTCTTCTCGACATTTTCGGCGGTGACAGTCGCCCGGCCGCCCGAGGCAGATATATTAGCTGGCCTTTGCGGCTACGATGGTGCCCTCGTAGGGTGCGCTTGCTTGTCGTTCTTCGGCGGCGTCGACGAAACCATCACGGCCACGGTGCTGCTGTCGTTCCTGGCCGGCATCGTCCACGTGGCCGTGACGAACTTGATGAAGATGTGGCAGCTTCCCAGCTTTACCTTCGCGTTCAACATCGTGACGATCATGATCATCTTTGCAGTGAAAGGCGACAACGTGAAGCTGCGCTTCGCCGAGGCTGCCGCCGTGCACCACTCGCCCAACTGGACCGACATGTCGTTCCTGTTCGCCGTGGACGCGAGCATTCGCGGCGTTGGGCAGTTCATGTTTGCGGACACAACCGTCGGCAGCAGCTTTGTTGTGGCGGGTATTGCCCTTTGTTCGCGAAAGGGCGCGGCGATAGCGTTGCTGGGCTCCATCGTCGGGTGGGTGATCGCCTTCTACGTCCTCGACACCACCAACCGCGTCAACATCCGCTCCGGCCTCTACGGCTACAATTGCGCCGGGACCTGCTGCGTTCTCGCAGGCGGCATATTTTATCGCGCAAGCGATGGGGCTATAGTCGTCGGTATTTGCGGGGCCGCGCTGGCGGCGCTGTTGCACCAGGGCATGAGCGGCCTCTTCGGCGGCCAGCCCGTGCTCACCTTTCCCTTCATCACGTCGGCGTGGATCCTGATGCTGTGTCGCAGCAAATGGCTCGACATGGAATCTGACGGCATCTTGCGGCCGGTGTTGAAGCGCATGGCCACGTCGAAGCTGGCGATGAAGATCAAGCCGCGTCTGAACGCCGCTGCGGCTGATCCCATCGCGCGGCTTCGGTCGCGGCTGCAAGGCTCTTCCTCGGTGGGTCAGCTCACCAAGCGCAAATCGTCGGCTAAAATAGCCATAGCACCCTTGTCGTCGGCCTCTTCGGTGAGAGACTTCAGCGCTACGGATCTGGAGCAGGGCCAGTCGGACGACAAGGCCTCCGAGCAGGGCGCAGAGCTCTTCGTAGCGCAGGAGTCCGCGTCAACCACGTCCGTCAAGGTACGCAGCAAGTCGCTGAGTCTTAAGAACGTAGCCAAGGCGCTCGTAGACATCAATAGAGAGATCAAAGAAGAGCGGCAAGACTTGGACCAGCGGTTTGGACTGGACGACATGGAGGACGACTAAGCCGTGCCCCGTCCCGTGTGTGGTATTAGCTGATAGATTCGTTGTAAATAGCCGTGAAGAATCCGTATGTCGCCTCGCGTGACAGTGCCTACTGTGTCCTGGTGTTCGTATTTGGGAACGGCAGAGTTGAGGGTTGTGTAATGGTGCTCGATGGTGGGGCCTCGGGCCGAGGGCCGAGGGATGGGAGACGGGGGCGGGGGTGCAGAACTTGAAACCGCCGACGCTGTCCGTTGACCGGCCGCGTCGACCGAAGCGAAGTCGCCGATGCCGATGCATTGCCTTGTCTTTCTATGGCATCTTTGTGCGGCGCTTATTATTTCGCAATGCAAAGAACTGGAAGACTATTGGGTCGGTAGTGTATCTGATTGTGTTCTTTCTTCGGTGGATCCGTATTCTCGTGAGAGTTGTCGATTGGCTTTCGTCGTTCGTCCGAGCTGAGTAATGATTCGTCACGAAGACATCGACGACGGCCCGTTGTGTTCGAAGGCACACAAAGTGTGTTGCATCCCCTGTTATGTTCCTTGCAACGCGATCTTTTTCCCGTGCCGACACGCCGTGTCCAAGAACAAGCAGCGCTTCAAGAAGGACGGCTTCGACCTCGACCTCGCATACATCACACAGCGCATTATTGTGCATGGATTCCCCGCGACAGGTCTCGAGCATGTCTATCGTAATCCCAGATTAGAGATCCGCCGATTCATGGACAAGTACCATGCGGAGCAGTACAAGACGTACAACTTCTGCTGCGAGCCGGGCCGTGGATACGACCCCAGCGTCTTTCACGGCCGCGTGGAGCGCTATCCCTTCAAGGACCATCACATCCCTCCCTTGGAGGTGATGGTCGACTTTGCTCAGAGTGCCAAATCGTGGCTGGAAGGCGGCCCGGAGCGAGTCGTGAACATACACTGCAAGGCTGGCAAGGGGCGCGCGGGTGTCATGTGCTGCGTGCTGCTGGTGCGCAGCGGCGCGGCCTCGTCAGCCCTCGACGCCATGGCTCAGTACGATGCGAGGCGCGTAACGAATAACAAGGGACTGACGCTGGTGTCGCAGCGCAAGGCGGTCATCTTCTACGAGTATCTATGGCGCTACTGCTGGGGGGTGACCGGGGACATCGGCCGCGTCAGCGCAACGCACGCAGCGGGGCGGGGATACGCAGTGCCCCATCAGCCGGTCCTTCCGCTAGCACAAGTTGAAATACTACATCTGCCGACGCGGTTCGTGCAGCAGCGCGCCGCTTTCTTCCGCGTGACGGTGCACAAGGTGACCAGCTTCCGGCCGCAGCTGCTCTACGACTCGCAGAGGAAGAAGGCGAACGTCTCGTCCGTGCACGCTCACTTGGAGACCAACCAGCACCACGCGCAGTACATGCCCGTGGCCAACGCAGAGGGCGGCGGCCTGTTCCATCAGAACATCCTCGCGGCGGACTGCGCGCCCTGTCTCGTGCAGGGGAACTTCAAGATCGTCGTGTACGTGTCTGCACAGACGATGTTGCGGTCAGCGAAGTGGCAGAAGCTGGTCGAGCTGCAGCATAACACGTACTTCATGCCCAAGAGGAGCTCCGTGGTGGACTTCGGCGTGGACCAAATGGACATGCCCAAGGCGATGCGGCGGCTGCTGCGGCGCTTCGGTGGCGGCCCCAGCGACCGAGTGGCTGACGTCGCCGAGCAGCTTGTTCTGCGCCTCAAGTTCGACTTCTCCCACGTGTCGGACGCCTACAACGCGGACGACGCCGACGAGTTGCTGTACGACCGCGACTTCGGATACGCTCCGGCGCAGGCCAACGCACAGAAGCACATGCGGATGGCGGTCGCCGATGACGACGACTACGACGACGCCGCGGCCACCGACGGGTCAACAACTGCGACGGGCGACGAGGTCGCTGAAACCGCTGCTTCCCTCGTCACACCCGCATCGGTGGCTGTTGACCAACAGGCGGACAGCGTCGGTGGCGCCACGAGCGGCGAAGGGATCGAGCTGAGCGCGGTCGGCGCGTCGGCGACAGCGGATGGCGAAGGCGCTGAAAGCGCGACAACTCCGCAACTTGAGACACCAACGCTGGAAGGATCGGCCCTCGAGGAGGTCGGTGAGCAAGCGCTGCCGCAGAGTGCGGGCGTCGCGGAGGCGAGTGCGGCGGTCTCCGACGTGCCGAAGCAGAAGAAGCGCATGTCGCTGTCGCGGCCTCTCGTCAAGTTCGTCGGACGCGTGCGCAGGTCCTTGCATATTCCTCGTTTTGGAGCAAAAGCCTCTGCGGACGGAAGCAACGACGGCGAAGCAGCTGAGGCTCTTGTTGCGACTGGCGATGACCCAGAGGCGGCCACCGGCGACAGCGCCGCTGATGGAAACGCAGAGGAAGAGAAGCACCCCGACTCCGTCTCGCTGCACAGCAATAACGATGTAGACGATGACGAGGCGAAAGCCGACGATGTCTCCGCGGCGTCTGCGCAGCCTCCGCCCAGTGGGATCGTTGAGGGCGTCATCGACAACAGCCGGGCGGTGCTCCACCAGCTGTTCTCACAGGTGCTATCGTTGGCAGCGGACGAGGACAGCGGCGACAACCACAACTCCGTCACCGACACTGCGCCCACTGAGGGCCAAACGGTCGAGGAAGCTCCCAGCAGTACCGCGCAGACATGACGTGGCCAGCGGCGGGGCGCCCCGCTGTATTCGAAGAATCATCGTAACTGACCACCCCGTTGTCCTTCCATTCTGTGATATGTAATATGCTGACCAGTTACGGGACACACCGTTCTCAACACGCGCTGGCACCACATGGGAAGGCCGGTTCTTCGTTCCGCAGGCTTTGAGCCGCAGGGGTTGAGGGAGAGTCTCGCACTCCCACAGCACCACTGGTGCACTGCTACACAGAAATTGAAACGGTCGGCGCCAGTCTCCCGCCGATCACGATCTCGCCGCCGCCGCTTCGGTCGCTGGGGCGTCGATGGCTCGTGGGATAATTGGCACGGCGAGACCCACATAACGTATTTTGTTGACAATGGAAGATTCATCAGCAAGCGACCAGTCTGCGACCAGCCCGCTGGAGGCTGGATTGTCAGTTCCCGCGTATCAGATTCACCTGGGAGTCGTTTCCAACCACGAAGAGTTGTATGACGAGATTCTCCGCTCTACCGCTTGGGATGAGCGAATGCGTGTCCGGAAGACGGCCAGCTACGGAGTTCCGTACGACTACGGGTCAATGCGCTACGAGGAGAGTCCGCCGTTTCCGCCTTTTCTCGAGGAATTGGCTCACGAGGTTCAGCGATTGTTCGGATACATGCCGAACAACTGTCTATTGAACTACTACCCTGATGAGACTTCGTCCATTGGGTTTCATTCAGACTCTGCCCAGAATTTGGAGCCAGGCACAGGAGTCGCCATCGTATCGCTGGGCTCCAGTCGCACTATGTTTTTCCGCGAAAAGAAGAACCGGTCGAATGAGCTGTCTCAGGAGCTTTTTCCGGGCTCGATGCTCTTCATGCCCTTGGATATGCAACTCGACTGGTTGCACGCCGTACCGAAGTCCACAAGTCCTTGTGGTGGGCGAATCAGCGTGACCCTAAGGCTCGTAAACCGCCGGCTCGACGATGAACCGTAGAACCGCAAAATCTCGTGTCTATAGAACGTCGAATAGGTACTCTATGTACAATTAATCAGCAAAACACTTTGCAAATTGTGCTCGTTGGTCCTTTTGTGGACGCTGTGAAGCAGTGTCCGTAGCAACCACCGAAGTAAAGTCACTCAACGCACCAAGATCTTTGTCTTTGTTAGTTATTAGGTCTGTCTCTGCTATCAGCATCCAAATCTTGGTTCGATCGTGATACAGCGGTTTTCCAGGCAAATTACGTGGGTATCGAACGCATTGTAGCTTTGTAGGCTACGTGGTGCCGTCGTTCCTGTAAGGGCTAACCGGTAACCGGTGGGATACACGTCGTGTCGCACGGACGGACGTACCCGCGTCACTGAGGAGCTCAGGAGACCGTCTCCCATTTGGGCTCACTGCAGCCCATGAGACGACAGAGGACAGAGTCCTCAACAAGTGGAAATGCTCCATGTGTTTGAGAGCTTTTCGTCGTAAATCAGACGCCTAGCTGCCCACAAAAGTCGCTCACCGGTGTCCTTGTCGTATATTTTTGACGGATACATGCAGGGCTATTTTGTGGTGACTCTTTTGGTCTGTTTGGCGCGCGTTTGTGCCACGCTCGACAACGCCGCCAATGTCAAAATCAACACTTGGCTGACGGTTGCGGATCCTGCCACTGGAGAGGCTATTGAAATTCTATCACCGGGAGAGCTGTCGGTTGATACACGCACATCCTCGGCACTGGCAACGACGGTGAAAATCGACCTCACCGCTCCTCTTCAGCCCATCGAAGGCTTTGGCGCTGGCCTTCCACAGTCCTCCGCTCATGTGCTCACCCAACTTAAGATCTCCAGTCCCTCTACGTATGATAAGGTGCTGACAGAGCTGTTCTCGCCGGTGTCTGGGGCGGGGCTGAGCATCCTTCGCTTCCCCATCGGCTCCTGCGACTTTTCGTTGCGCAATACCTCATACGACGAAGTCGCCAACGACTTCTCGCTGGAGCATTTCGCCATCGATGCTGACAGCGAGAAGATTGTAGAGGTGCTGCTGGATGTTCGTGAGGTCAACCCAGAGCTACAGCTCATCGGTAAGGCTCCGCCACTGGCGCCGCGCTCCGCATCGTTCGTCACGTGAGACTGCTGCTACAGCGTCCCCGTGGTCTGCCCCTTCTTGGATGAAGGCGTGGAACACGCTCATTGCCTACTCAAAGGAGAACACGCTGCTGGACGATGTCCAGATCTACGATACCTACGCCGCGTACCTCGCGAAGGTCGTCGACGCGTTCGTCGACCGCGGCCTCTTCATCGACTATCTCACCCTACAGAACGAACCGCTCTTCGGCGATGGCGCAGAGTACGCGGGGATGTACGTTGACGCGACTCAAGCGGTGCGCTTGGGAAAAATCGTCGCGGAGAAGCTGTTGCAGGCGCAGGCGCGTCGGTCGCCGGCGAAACTCACCCGGCTGCTGTCGTACGACCACAACTGGGACCATCCGGAGTACCCTCTCGCTACGCTCGCCGCCACCCAGATGAACTTGGAAGGCATCGACGCGGTGTCTGACGTCTTCTACGGCGTCGCGTGGCATTGCTACGGCGGCGACATGGCCAAGGCGCTGTCCACGGTGCGCCAGCAGTACCCGACCGCGCCGCAGTGGATCACGGAGTGCACCGGTGCGTACCCAGACAGTGTGTGCGACGTCACCAAAGGACTCAGCGGCTTCGGCTGGAACCACGAGTGGGACATGCGCAATCTGCTGCTCGGCGCCGTCGGGCAGTTCGCGCGAGCCTCGGTCAAGTGGATCGTCGCGCTGGACGAGACCTGCGGCCCTGTGCTGCCCGGCGTCACGTTCACGAGTGGCCGCCCGCTGGTCAGCATTCCGTCAACGACGCAGACATTCACGGACGTCTACTGGAACCAAGACTTCTGGAGCATGCGGCATCTGTCGCAGTTCCTTTCGCCACGCTCTACGGTGCGGGTGGAGCACTCGACTGAGGCGGCGGGGGAAGGCTCAAACTTCTTGATCGAAGCCTTCGTCACCGCGAGCAGCAAGACGGCCACGGTCATTGCCATGAATCTGCAGCACTCGGCAGCGCTGCCTCTTCGTTGTTCCATCGCCGGCGCCGATGGCGCAGTCTTCTCCATCGAGGACGAGCTGCCCGCCTTCGCCACCAAAGTTTACCAGTTCGCCCTCTGAGGGCCCGACCGCCGTAGTATCATTCGTTGTGCCCATCCGATTCTGTTGCATTCTCCTGTATTTCTCTATTATAATCGTAAACTCATTCCTCCGCCCGCCGCTGTGGCGTCGTGCAGCCAGAGGCGGCCTCATCGACCCAGTCGGTTGGTGAGCCCCGCTGTTGCGGTGCTGAGGATCATTGTGCGTCAATTAACACAGGAGAAGCACGTTTTGCGCCCTCGCTGCAAACTACATGTAGCTCTGTGGGCTATCGGTTTAACCGAAAACGATGCTCGACTGACCTCCAGGCGGTTGGCGACGACCGGTGGGTGCTCGTACTGGCTCTGCGACGGGCTGCGGGGCACTTGCAACGGGCACGGGCTTGCTGACAGGCGCTGGAGTAGGCTCAACAGCTCTTTGGGCAGCTGGTCTGGAAGGAGCTGGTGCGGGCTCGTTGGTTCCGAAAATGTTGGAACTTCCTCCACCGGGGGGCCGCAGGACTCGACTCGTTGGTCGAGTGATGTTCATGTCGGTGCTCATCTTCGTGGACATGGCTCTGCGTTCTGCGTCACTCTTGGAAGTGCGACGAAGGTTTGCAATTACTTTGTGAGCTTTGTTGTTCCCTGATGGTGGCTTCCCAGCGCCGAGCGGTTCCTTCGCGCCGCGCATCGGCAGCGGTGACTGCTGCACCCGCAACGGTCAGCGGCAAATTTTGGCGACTCGCAAAGTCTCCGCCAACTTTTCCCGGAATCCCGATCTACACAGAAACTATTGAAATCTGGAATTCTGGGCCCACTCTGTCGATGTCGCCTCGCCGCGTCGTCGCGGCGGGAGACGCGCGGGGTTTGAGTGTCAGCGACGCAGTTACGTAGAAATTAATGAGAGAAACAAAACACAATTGTGGTGGCGGGAGAGGAGGCAGGAAAACGAGGGCACCGCGACGCACGTGTGGAGCACACGCGCGCCACGACGCTGCGAAAGACGACGCGGACACAGGACACCGGACACAGGACACAGGACACACAGACTGAAACAAATCAAGGACGGGCACTGCACTGCACTGGAACATACGTGGGACATGAGCGTGAGAGAGACGGCTGCCGCCCGGCTAGCGCACGGCGCACGGTGCACGGACACGCAGCGAACAGAAAAGAAATGACCATCGCACAAGCGGCTGCCGCGGCGGCGCGAGGTGTCCCCGCGCCAACGACGCGACTGAGCCGCACAAACGAAAACGCAAACAAATCGACGAACGTCGTCAAATCAATGGAAAAGAGGATGCGAACGGGATGGAAGGAGAGGCGATGTACGGCGCGCCGCGCCTAAGACGCGAAGGCGCGGATCATCTTGGCCCAGTCGGCGGCGCGCTTCGCGGCGGGCGGCGTGCCGTCGTTCATCTTCATCGACAGCGTGTCGCCGTTCTCGCAGGTGATGTTCAACGTGGTGCCGTCTTTGATCTCCAGCGCCTTGAACAAGCCCTTGACCTCACCCTGCGGGCGCAGGTGCGCAGGCTGCGAGTCCAACGCGTTGACGCGGTCGAGATTGATGAACTTCGTGGCGGCGGGGTTCGCCTTGTCGGCGGGCGACTTGCCCCTGCGACGCACACAGGACGAGAAACGCGCGTTAGACGACGGGGGCGCGTGCGGAGAGCGCCGAGGGGAGAGACTTACCAGTGCAGCGACTTGCGCAGCGGGTCGATCCACATGAACGAGTCCTTCGCGAGGAAGTCCTTGCTGAACTTCTTCTTCACGTTCTCTGCGACACACGAGGACACACGGCGTTCGTAAGCGACTAAGCGACGGCGACAACGATGAAGCGACGGGCGAACGTACCTCCGTCGAAGACAGACGGCGACGAGATGTTGAAGATGACGCACTTCTCGGTGGTGGGCGTGGCGGGGTCCAGCAGGCGCTCGCGGACCTCGTCGGGCGTCAGACCGCTGGCGGCGGTGAGTGCGTCCTGCGACGACGTCTGGTTGGTGGTGCCCGCGCCCGACTTGAGGTAAATGGACGTCGTCTGCTTCAGCAGCGACGCCTGCTTCGTCGGACCGGCGCCGGCGGCCGTGGTGGATGAGCCGAGGTACGCGCCGGGCTGGTTCATCGGCGTGCCGCCCGCGGTGTACGCCGAGGACGCCGAGTGGTTGTCCGACTCGTCGGCGGAGCCGCCGGGCACCTGGATGAACTGCGACTGGGGCTTGAAGAGCGACGCGCGTCGAATCAACGTAGACGCAGGCGTGCCCGGCTGGCTGGTGGGGGCGGGCGGGACGGCGCTGTTCGCGTGCGACGGCGACGGCTGCTGGTTCGCAGGCCGCTGCCACGAGGGCGAGCCGGTCTGGATGGGCGGCGGCGGCACGGGAGAGGCCATCGAGGACGAACCAGGGCGCGATGGCGGCGGCGAAACGGAGCGGCGGCTGGGCGGGATGAGCGACCCCATCGAGGTGATGGTGGCGTCGTCGTCGTAGTCGTGCTGCATGACCGAGCTGCGGCCGGGCTGCAGCATGGCGTCGAGGTCGTCGTGCTGGACGAGGTGCGGGTGCATCGCGTGCTGCTGCGGCGAAGAGATCATCGGCGACCGCTGGCCAACCGACGGTGAGCCGAGGGGCGGCGCCGGTGCGTGCGACTGGTCGCGAATGAGCATCGAGGGCGAGCGCTGAATGCCGACGGCAGGGCGGCCGTTGTTCGACGAGCGGCTGTTCGTCGACGCGACGGATGGTCGAGAGCCGTACGATGCGTTCGACGCGTTGTCGTCGCTGTCGCCCGAGTGGCTGTGAGTCAGCGGCGCGGGGCGGCCGCCCGTGTTGGCGCTGAACCCCACGCGCTTGCCGCTGCCCGCGGATGGCGAGCTGAAGTACGGCGGCGGGGCGTTGTCGACGGAGTCGTTGTCGCCCTGGTCCACGCTGACGGAGGGGCTCAGAGCGTTGCCCTGGCTGCGCCGTGAGGACGAGTTGGACCGCTGGAGCAGCTCCTGTTGCTGTTGCTGCTGCTGGATGAAGAGCTGTTGCTGCTGGATGAGCAGCTGCTGTTGTTGCTGCTGCATCTCGATGATGCGCTTCTGCTCCTCCACGATGCGCTGCAGCCGCTCGGCCTCCGCCTTCTCGCGCTCCAGACGCTCCTTCTCGCGCTCGATACGCTCGCGCTCAATGCGCTCACGTTCGAGGCGCTCGCGTTCGGCGGCGCGCTCGCGCTCTTCCTGCTCACGACGCAGTCGCTCGGCCTCGGCGCGCTCTCGAGCGACACGCTCGGCCTCCGCTCGCGCCGCTTCTTCCCGCCGAATCTGCTCTTGACGCAGTCGTTCAGCCTCAGCGGCTGCTGCCGCCGCCGCAGCCTCCTCCCTCACACGCTGCTCACGCAAACGCTCCTGCTCCTTCGCTTCGGCCTCGAGCTGCACCTGCAGCTGCTTGGCGTGCTCTGCTTGTTCCTGAGCGGCGCGTGCCTCTTGCTCCGCCAGCTCTTGGTCGATCTTGTCGAGAATGGAGCGCGGCCCGCCCGCGCTGACCTTCGCTTCGATCGTACGCGTCGTTTCGGAGACCTCCTCGACGGTTTCGCGGTGAGTGCTGGCGACCTCGGTCGTCTGGGTGATCTCCTCGACGACGACGGCGCCGTTGCCCGCCCTGTCGAGCACGCTGCGATCGACCGCCTTCGCATTTTGCACGTAGCTGTCGAACGCGGCCTCGTCGCCATCGCTCGGTGTGGCCGCCGCTACCGACGACAAAACGATGGGTTTGCGGTGCGCGGTCTTCGAGGACTCCGCTCTGCCGTTGCCACTCGCAGCGGTGTGCACAGCGGTGTCCAGGCCATATGAGTCGCCCTCGTCGAAGCTTTGGTCCATACTGGCAGCAGCCAGAACGTCGGCATCGGTGCTGTGCTCCGCGTCGGCCGCGCGCACGGCGGCCGTCAGCGCGAGGATGTCGATGTCCTGCGCACGCGACTTGTAAATCTCCTCGGCCGCCTTCAAACGCTCGAACTGCTCCTGCTCCCAGGCATCTTGGCGCTGCTTCAGAAGCTCTTTCTCCTTCTCGAGGTCGTGGATCGACGCCATATCGCTCTGCATCGCTTTGAGCTTTTGCGCCGGCGAGCGGAATGGGTCGGGCGGCAGCCACTGCATCCGCTCGTGGAGGTCGTCGACGATCTGGTCCCACTCGCAGAGGAAGGCGTCGATGGCGATGGGGTTGGGGAAGAACTTGTCGCTCTGGTTGCGGATGAACTGGTAGGTTCGCAGGCCTCCGCGCGGCTCGAAGAAGCTCGTCGCGAAGTCGAGGTCCTTTTGAGCGATGCGGTCCTTCTGCTTATACAGCGTGAAGACGTAGCGGTGAAGACCCGACGAGTACGGCGGCGCGGGGCCGAGGTAGGGCAGGATCGTGTGGCCTGTGGCGAGATCGCCACCAGCGGAGCCGTCGATGTTCATGATCACCCAGTGGACGAACTCGCGGAAGTCGGGCTTCAGACGCGACGGCGCGTCGGGGTCGGTCATGACGAGCGTGTAGAACTCGCCGCTCATCGACAGCTGATCGAAGGATATCGAGGGCATTTGCATGGTGCCAATTGGTGTCAGCACGGCGCCGTCGATGGGAACGATGTTGCCTTCGTCTGCGTAGACGATGCGCATGCCACAGCACTCCAGCGACGGCGACGACAGCAGCTTCGGGTCATCGTCCGCCAGCCCGAAGATGTCCTTCAGCCCCAAATCCTTGTACAAAGCGAGCTTGGTTTGCTCCAAGCGGCGTCGGTCCTCTTCGCGCTGGACTCGCGACTCCTGCGTCGGCGAGCGGTACTGCTCCGGCGGAACGTAGCCGATCTTCTCGTGGATGACGTCGCAGTACTCCTCCCAGCCGGCGTAAAACCCGTTAATCGCAGCAGGGCCACTTGCGAAGCCCATCCGCTTTATCCACTTCTGAAACGCAAACCCGTCGCGCTGATTGAACAACTCGACTATCTCGCTGAGCTGGATGGCGCTGAGCGGCTTGCTCTGCTTGAACAACAGGAAGAAGAAGCGGTGCAGGCCGGAATTGTACACAGGTGCAGGCGGCAAGTAAGGTGTCAGCTACAAACAGCAACAACAAAGATCCGTCAATAAATTCACTACTGCGATTGGCAAACCCTCCAGACACATACCTCGTCGCCACTGGCGATGTCGTTGCTGGAGAAGTTCACGACGCCCCAGTGCAGAAAGTACTTGCTGTTAGCGTTGTCCGGTGAGGAGATGGGATCGATGTCCATCATGACGAAGCTGTAGCGATCATCAGGCTTTGCGCCCTTGATGGTGACCGTCGGGGCGGTTTCAGTGTTGAACGGACGGAGGATGTTCCCATTCTCGACGCCGTTGCTGACTCCTCCACATGAAAACTGAAGAAACAGCTCAACAGAGGGATAGAACGCCGCTGGCCAAAAATCTGGTTGGAATATCTGTTTGAAGCCGTCGTGTACACCGTCAACAAGTGCCTCCACCCACTCTTGCTTTTCCCGCTCGCTGTTGGCGGCCACAAGGAACACCTCCTCCACGCCATTGGCGGTCTTGCCCAACACGAAAAACGCATAGCTTTGCTCCTCTGCGCCATCCGGTACATCGTAAATTTGCATCCCGTCGTCGATGATAAGCTCACCGTGAAGACTGTCCATCGTGCTGTCGTTGAAGCACTTTAAACGACGCTGCTCAAGAACGAAATAGCGAAGCTTCCATTTCTTGATGACCTTTCCTTGCTTCCAGAGATCTCCACGATATCCGTTTCGAAATCTGTTCAACTTAGACTTCTCGCTCATTGGTAAATTCGATAGCGAATGATTTGTAATCAAAGATTGATTGGGCAAAGTCCGCGTTCGCTAAAGCTGGAAATTCGGTGCGAAGAAAATTACCTCCCCAAAATGAGACAGCAGGAGAGATGACGAAAGAAGTTATTGTCACCAAGGAGCATCAGGCGCCCGTTCAACAATTCTGGTTCCGTTGGGCTTGCTATTGCCGAAAGATCATCGTTTCCTTCCGCCTCGATTCGTCTGCGCGCGACGAGCGACGAGTCAACTGCCGACGATGATGTCGCCATCTTTTGTCGTTTGTCGTTTGTCGCGTGTCGTCTCTCTGCAGTCTGCAGGTCGGTTCCTTGTGGCCTGTTCTGTACAGAGGAGAAAGTCCGGCTGCAACTCTGCAACGAATGAGTTGGTATTGAAGCGGCATGTTGTAGAAAATATTCGACATTCCTTTCTTACGATCCCCAAGAATCACCGATGATGCTAAAGAAACTAACAGGGATCTACTCCTTCTTGAGGGACTGCAGCATGATGTTGTTGAGGCGGGACAACATGGAGCGAGGATCCTCAAGCAAACCAGCTGCCACCAGAGCATTATCGTACATTTGCTCAGCCACGAACTTCGCGCGATCTTCAGAGCGCAAGCTGTGGAGAGCAACAATCAAAGGGTGGCTGGGGTTGATTTCCAACACCTGAGGAGGCAAGTCCTTGTACGAACCGGTGTCGCGATTGTTCGCCTGCTCCACCATGCGCAACATGCGGCGCAAAGCACCCGACTCGTGATCAGTGATAACGGCAGGTGAATCTCGAAGGCGCTTGGTTGCACGAACGTCTCGCACGCGCTCTTCGCCCAGAGTCGCGCGCAGCCAGCCAATCAACTCGGTGACTTCACTGTCGGACAACTTCAAGTCCGCGGACGTCTTCTCCTCGTCCTTCTTGTCGGCATCGTCGCCTTCATTTGGCATGGCCTCAATCGCGCCTGAGTTCTCGGCGGAAACGATGTTGCGACCAGCAAATGCTTTCAAATTGCTCATGACGAACTCATCGATGCCGTTGAACAAGAGAAGCACTTCGCGGTTTTGACCGGACTTGGATGACTGGAACGTCTCCATGTATGGAGAGGCCAGAGCGGACTCGCGGTTGGGAGCGATGATGTAGTAGATATTCTTCTGCTCAGGAGGGAGGCGAGACACGTAGTCGTCAAGAGAAACAAGCTCTCCAGCGTTGCGGGTGGAGGACTCGAAGAGCAGCAACTTTGCGATGGAGTCCATGTGGGCGTAGTCTTGGCACGCTCCCTGCTTCAAAAACACCTGGAACTCCAAGTAGAACTCCTTGTACTTCTCGATGTCATTCTTTTTCTCCTCCTCGAGCATCTTCAAAATTCGTCGGATGAGAACTTCGCGAATGCGGCGCAGGAGGGATGAATCCTGCGCCTTTTCGCGCGACAAGGACAGTGGCAAATCTTCACTGTCAACCGCTCCCTTGATAAAGCGCAACCAATCAGGCAAAAGATCCTTGGGCTTCGATTCGATCAAAACGCGACGACTGTACAGATTAACTCCCGGCTCCATCGCTCCCATTCCAAACTTCTCGCTGTGGAAGAACGGAACGAACAGGAGGACCTTGAGGTCCAACGGCGCATCAGTGCGGAAGTGCAAACGGAATCGGGGCTCATCGTGAGCGCCGGTAATGAATTGATAAAAATCCTTGTATTGTCCATCATTAATCTCCTTCTTGTCGCGGGACCACAAAGCTTGGACGGTGTTGACCGCATCGTCGTTGACCGAGATCGGGAAAGACACAAAAGCGGAGTAATGTTTGATGATGCTCTTGAGGCGCTGAGGATCAGAGAACTCTTTGCATGAATCCTTCAGATACATTGTGATACGAGAGCCGTGGTTGGAAACTCCTGGGATTTCATTCACGTAGACATCTTCAATGGTGAACTCGCCAGTGCCGGTAGAACTCCAACGGTGCGCCAGCTTCTTGTCTCCCAGAGCAGAAATCGAT
This sequence comes from Poteriospumella lacustris, assembly GCA_008000375.1. Lineage (NCBI taxonomy): Eukaryota > Chrysophyceae > Chromulinales > Dinobryaceae > Poteriospumella > Poteriospumella lacustris. The sequence goes on from SMOI01000154.1 coordinate 58,717, forward strand.
TCAAAGGTAACCTTTTCAGCCACCATGAACGCTGAGTAGAATCCGACACCGAATTGTCCGATGATACCGTCTCTGCTAGAGGTGCTATCCGCAGAAGTGGCTGTTTGTTCCACAAATTGTTTGCTACCGGAGCGAGCAATGGTTCCGAGATTGGAAATGAGCTCCTCCTTGGACATACCAATGCCATTGTCCAAAATAGTGAGAGTGTTCTTCTCTGGATCAGCAAAAATTTGAATCGATAGAGAAGAAGCTGCACCAGAAGCGTCTTCGCGAGTGTCACCCTTGACTTGGCTGTATCGGTACTTCTCCAATGCATCAGATGAGTTGGAAACCAACTCGCGGATAAAGACTTCCTTGTCAGTATAAATGGAATTTGTAACAATATCCAACAGTTTACGTGTCTCGGCCTGGAAAGACAACGTCTCAGGTCCCTTAGACATTCTTATCGCTGCTGACGTATACGTCGCGATAGCAGGCGAGAAACGCGAAGCCGGCACGGCACCCAATCTCACGACGCGCTTGGCGACGTTCTTGGCAAGAGCACGAGCAAGCATTTTCCACAACAGTTGAGTCGATGATACGGTTGTATTTCGTTTTCCGACAGATTATAGGTTGCTTCTGTTGAGCCAAAGGAAGAGAATGCGGTTGGTAAGACGACCATCTGTGCAGAACGGACGGATGTCGTTTGGGGATTCTTGGAGTATGGAAGCGCACTGCCGACTGGCAGAGGTTGTTTTTCTGGAACATCTCCCAGAATCGCAGAATCGCAAGTTCTCTCTGCTGCTTCCTTGTCATCGCAGCCATGCACCATGCCTGCACCTTGGTGCGATTTCCTTCTTTGTTCTTTATCCATCCAATTCCTACGACAAGTGCTTCACATACCAAACAAATTGTTTCAAAATGTTGGCTCGTGCTATTGTGAAGAATGTGGCTAAGCGCACCATGAGATTGGGTGCCAAAGCGGTCGCTCAGCCTTTGGCGAGCTACTCAAGTGCCGTGGTTGCCATGAAGGAAGTTGAGTCTCCTTACACCCGCGTTGCGGCGATGGCCCGCAGAGAGATTGATTTCGAGGTTACTGGCACTGAAGTTGATGTTGAGCATGAGGACGCCAAGAAGATTGTTGAGAAGCACTTCACTGTCAGCGAGGAGAAGGGCAAGGGAGAAGTTATTTTGACCCGCACTCATAATGACGAGAAGATTCAGGTCTTTTTCCATGTCCAAGACGTCGAGGATGAAAATATGTTTGATGAGGAAGAAGACGTAGAGGAGACTGAGGAAGAGAACGGTGGCAGCATTGGGGTCAACTTCCGTGTGGAGATCACCCGAGGAGACAAGAAGATGATTATTGCTGCTCTCGGCGGTCAAGAGCTTGATGTTAGAGCGGTTCGTTTCGTCCCCGCCAATGTTGACCGCAATTCCGAAGAGATCTATTATGGAGGTCCTGAATTCTCGGAGTTGGAGGAAGATTTCCAGGAGGCTTTCTTGGACTTCTTGGAGGAACGTAAGATCGACGGCGACCTTGCCTTTTTCGTCTTGTCTCATTCTCGCGAAAAGGAGCAGAAGGAATACGTTAATTGGTTGGAGACTTTGGAGACATTCTCTGCCAAGTAAATATTATAGATCTGAGGCCTCGATGTAAACAATAAGTTGCCGACGACATTGATATGCAGCGGTTACATTCAACGATCGTGACAAGCGAAGAAAAGGAATGGCTACAACACTGGTGCACTCAGACGATAAAAGGCGATGGAGTTGCGCCTAGACACTGTTGTCGTCCATGTCGTCGTCATCTTCATCGGAAACCAACTGGCTCAGAACGCGCCCGTCCAACTGAAGATAGAAATAGATCAGCAACCAGCGAGCAAAGAGAGGATGGATCATCACTTACATAAGAGTATTGAACATAAGCTGCAAGCGCATTCAATACGGAGCACGTCGAAAGCATCAAGACAGGACTGTCGTGGACGAAGTGCAGGGCAATCATCGTCACGACCAGGGTCACAACTCTACAAAACGAAGCGAAACAGATTAGTTGAAGAACACCGTTGAAAGCAAGGCAAGATCATAGTGACGCACTTTTGAATAACTAGAACTATGTTTCGAAGATCGTGCGGAATGATCCGGCCGCGGTAGTATCCTATGCATGGCCAATAGACGCCGACGCCAACTTGGATGACGAGACATGCCAGGTAGGCCAGTATTGGTGTCTGGAATATCGCACCGCAGAAGTAGGCCACAGAAGCTGCCACAAGCAACGATTGTAACATTTGTTCACTGCTGGATGCCCCACTACCAACGGTCATTTGGAAAAAGTAATTGCCAAGCATAGAGCAGCCGATAAAGCTGGAAAATACGATCTCGTAAGGCAATGTCGTATCCTCTTCGGCGACGATTCCGCTTAACCATGGCGCCCAATAAAACGTGAAAATGGTAATAGATGCTTCACAAAGGGATGCCAGAACGAGCAGCAATGACAAGTGCTTGTTCGTCTTAAGGGCGCTGGACGCCTGATTCAGATTGAACATGAACCCAGACAGCATGAAACGGGGCGTGTTTACGTCCTTCTCCCACATGACCGTCAAGTACAGTGCCGTGAAAGCAAAGAGTCCTGAACACACTGCAATACACCCATTATGCCCAAATCCAGCAGCCATTTGACCAACAACGCCTGAGAGTGCTGCCATGAAGGCCAAAATGTGAGTGAGGAGCGAAAATGTGTGCGACAGCCAATCTTCTGGAAAGCCATGTGACGAATGCTGGTGAACAGCATAACTTTCAAACGCAGCTTGTTGTAGGGCCGTAGCTGTTCCGTACACGATACGACCAATCAGAAGCATCTCGTAGTGCCCACCAAAGAACATGGCGAACATGGATGCACTGTACAGCACTGCGCTCAGGACGCATTTGTCTTTCCGAGTGCCAACGTCAACAATTTCCAGGGCAATACTCGCCAAAGTAGTCGAAATAACTGTAACAAGGTACAACCGTGTAATTTGTTCCAATTCCAGGTGAATATCGATCAATGTGTGGTAAAAAGACGCAGCGGCAATGAACTCGCAAAACAAGATGCAAGCGTAACCACCGACGAATGATGTCTGAAACGTTTGAAACTCCTTTGTGGTTATTATGGTCCCTTCGCCAGACTTTAGGCGCAAGTAGCTGACGCCCAAGGCAACACACACCAGCCCATATGCGAAATAATATGCTGATTGACCTGCTTCTATCATTGACTTTGTTAGTCTGTCGAATTCTTCTCTGCGACAACGGTCACGTCACTCGCAATCAGAAATGCTGAAGACGAAGGTGGACTCTCCAAAAGTGGTGGTAACTAGGCTCGATTTGATTTCGGATTCCAGATACGAATCCGATATCAAAGAACTGGCGACGGTTCGATCGGACGACGTTGGGACGTTGGGCGGCGGTGACCAGACCCCGGACGTTTCGGTGCTTACTTTGCACCTCTTTATCCAATAACTGTTAAATAAGATGCTAACGCCACCCATCAGAACAGAAAAGGAGTTTATAACTCATAATAAGAGAGCTTACAAGGTGAAAAACGGAAGGAGTGTGACCCGTTATCCATATATTCTCTCCAGTTTTCAAAAAGTAGTCGAAAAGTTGGTTCAGACGAAGTTACAAAATAGAAGCTTCGATAAAACGTGAACGTGATTTGTTTCTCTGTCGTACGTCGTACGTAGTCCATAAATGCTGTGGTGTAGAAGGAAGATGAGGTTTGGAAGCTTGAAGCAGTGACATTGAAATGACACCAATTAGCGTGCTTTTCATGCAGTGGCTTGGCTATTTATCTATCTATTCCGTCCCCACAACAACTTCGTGCCGCGTACGCGACGAACTGGCACACAGCTTCGATGCTGTCAACCTGAATGAATGCGAAGCAAACCGCTAGCTACAACTGCACTTATATTATGTATGTAAAACGAACAATCTGCTTATATGAGCAAGGAACAGGAGATGTACTGTACATGGGCCTCATATTCCGTCAGAACAAAAAGTGGAACATCGCTGTTCCGCCACCGCCGCTTCTGTGTGTCGCGACACTGACGTCGGCAGCAGTTTCGCTGTTCGCCGCCCCGGCGATTCCGACGTGAAATTCTTGTCGGAACTCGACCTCGCATCGGGTCAGTTGGCACTCGCGCGTGGGCCGTCAAAGAAAAGTCATATCGCTATAGTAGGTGCCCCGTCGGAAACGATCAGTTCAAGTGGTTTTTACATCGGGTATTCCTCATCCATGCTATGTAAGTGCTCACTTATTATTTTGTTGTTCATCTTGGTCTGACGGCGGCATTTTGTTTCACAGCATTCCAAATTTTTGTCGCGCTTGTCGCGGCCCTAGCATTGTTGACCTTGGAGGTCGACGCCCAGCCCTCATATAAGATTATTGAGTTTGATACCTCTTTCTACATCGATGGTTACACTGGTCGTCGTCGGCAGCTTCGAGAGCAAGTGGACGTGGAGACTGTCTCTCTGACCGCTCTGACCGCGGACGACAAAGATGCCGTTGTCGTCGCCTTTGCAAATTCTCTGCAAACAGCTATTAACAAGAACGGAACCTTTGCGCGCAGCAATGTGGAGTTCAAGACCTCGTCTACGTCTGGATCGACCTTGCAAGTAACTCTTGGATCCACAGTTGACTTCTCCAACGATGCATTTGCCGCTGGCCGCAATGCAGAGACGGAGTATATCACCAATACTGTTCAGAAAGGTGTCACTAAGATGATCAGTGATGATTCCTTCACGACGAAGTTGCGGGCGATCGGACCCACCGCTTTCTCAGCTGTAACGGTGCGCAACTCCTCCGCGACCTTCAGCGCCAACACCGTCACAGTAGTGGACTACACCTTCACGATTGGTTCCTATGATCATGATGATCCGAAGCGCAAGGGAGCAAAAGTTGGCTCCGTGTCCGTGGGCGTCGTTGTGGGCGTGATTCTGCTGGGATTGTCGTTTTACATCATCTGCTTTTTCCGCCCGCCGACTACCGCCAAGGTGGAGGACGGCGTGGTCAGCAAATAAGAACCTCATGTCGTGCTTTGCTTGTTGTCATACATATACATACACATAAGTTTATTGAATCAACATCACATTTTGTTTTGATTTTTGCCTGTAACATTCCACCAATTTCAACAGCTTCGCCTGCTCTTCCCTGTCGACAGTCATGAGTTCCCTCGTTTTCTCCACCCTCGTTCTCCATTCTGCATACAAGTTTCGATCGAACGCCAGTAGAAGGTACGAGACAGAAAACGGGAATCGTCGTTGTTCGACTGGGGCCAGCCGGAGAAGCGTCCGCGGAGTGTCACACGCAAAAATCAAAACAAAATGTGGACGTCGTCGACCGTGAACTCTCCTTTTGACTGCGACTATCGCCCTGTAGCGTATATGAGCGATGCTGTAGCGCTCGCTCATTCAGGGCCTCTCGGTCCACGTGTTCCAGGCCTCGACCGCAGACGTAGCACGCACAGCGACGACGACAAAAGTCGCAACACGCCAGTGCCCTACACAGATACGCAACGAGTAGAAACAAAAAAGCCACCGCCAATAACACATCAACAGAAAGGCGGATGTGGTCCACAGGGAGTGGCAATTACGTGGTGGTTTACAAGGCAGACACAGCTGCCGGGGGAGGGGGCTTCCGCTGAATCTATTCGTTGCGCTGCAGCTGCAGCTCCCGCGCTCGCACCAGCAGCTTGGTCAGCACCAAGCTGAGAAAGAGCAGGGTAAGGCCCGCAAGCATCATCACCTCATCGTTCTCGACGACGATGGTCTTCACGTGGCGGATCTTCTCCGCCGCTTTGACGAGCGCTGCGCCGTGCTGGCCAAGCGTGTCGGACACCACGCCCCAGTAGTACTGCAGCGCGAACCGCTGCTTTGGCGGCAGGGTCTGACCAATGGCACCGGCGGATGCTGGTTTCCATGAATCCATCCAGCGCTGGACGCGGTCCGCCGCGGCGGTACTGAGTGTGTCCAGCCACAGCACCGCCTCGCAGCCGCAGGCCTTCAGCAGCTCCAGCGCGGGGCGGTCGACGAGCATGAAGACGGCTCTATTCTCGCCAAGGTATCGCGCGAGTGCCCGATGCAGATCCATCGCGATTAGCGCCAGGTCGCGAGGCAGCCGAGCATTCTTGTCCACCGAGGCGGCCAGGTCGTAGAAGCGCTTCGCCAGGTGGAAGTCCTGCGCCACGCCGTCACCCACCTCGTGCATCACTCCCAAGTTGAAGATCGCCTGCGTGTGGTGCAGGTCGGCCGCTCGCTGATAGTACGCTGCGGACCGGGCGGGCGACGCCGCCAGCGCCCCCGACCCGTAGTAGTGGAAGTCGCCCAACATGACCAGCGCGTCGGCGTTGCCCTGCGACGCCGAAAGGCCGAGCATCGCCAGCGCCCGCACCTCTGCCAACCCACGCGCCTTCAGAGACCGGAGTTCGTCTTCGTCGTCGTCCCGCGTCGGACTGCGCGGCTGGCCCTGCAAATACGCAGCGACCTGTCGCCGCAGCTTGCGACTCGCCGCCAGCCACTTCGTCAGCGTCGCGGCGATCTCCTTCGACGGACCCGCCGCGTCCACCGAATCGCCACGGGAACTGCTTACGCTTGGCGAGATCTCCGTGCGACGGAGCCATTCGTCTTCGGCCAGGACGGTCAGCAGCGACACGTTGTGATCGGCAGCGACGGTCGGGGCCCACTGCGCCGAGATCGCCGGCGCGGGCTGCAGCACGGGCAGGTCCGCCGCGTGCTTCGAGAGAAGAAACGCCGCGAGGAACTGCGCGTTCTCCACTCCCGCCACGGCGAGTGGCATCATTCGCCACAGCGACTGCAATGCGGCGGCACAAGGGGCTGACGCCGACGGCGACGACCCGGCGCCCCGCTGTCGGTACATCGCCAGCGCATCGCCGATGGCGGTCATCCACGGCCCGCGCTCCGCAACGGTCTTGAATGCCTGCACGGCCGTCTCGCAAGAGCGCGTGGTGCCCATCCCTCGCGCTGCCATGTGGCCCACGCGATGCGTCGCCAAGAGGTTCCCGAGCGACGACGCGGCCGAATACGCGTGCACGGCGGCCGACACCTCGTGGTTGCGCGTGTGCGCGCTGCCTTTGCCCTCGAAATGGCGCAACCGCAGCTCAGCTGCGAAGTAGCCGGCGTCGTAGTGCGCATGGATGCACTTGTGGTACATCTCGAGGGCCCTGGTGACGTTGCGACCGACGCCAACGCCGTGCTCGTGGATGTAGCCGACGCCGACGATGCCGTGCACGTCGCTCTTCTTCTCCGCCAGCTGCAGCAGCTCCACGATCCTGCTCGTCGGAAAGAGTTGCGCCAGCGAGTAGTTGCCCTTGTGTTGCAAGGGGTCCTCTTTCACGTACAGTCTGCGGGTACAGTGAGGTACAAGGTGAGCGATGTCCAGCGCAGATGGTGCAGCAGCGAGGCAGTGCTTACCTCGCCAAGTAGTAGCCCAGCAGGCCCGCCGCCTGGGGATGCTGCATCTTCGCGGCTATATCCAGGAAGTAGAGTGCCTTCTGCCGATCAGCCGCGAAACTGCGCGTTCCGTGCAGATAGAAGGAGCCGAGAATGTTCGCAGCGCCGACGTCGCCGGCCTCCGCCAGGTGTGCGTAGTAGTCGGCCAGCTCTGACGACACGTCCTGCCGCGACAGCAGCGTGCCGCGTCTGATAGCAGCGGACCGACTCGCGGCGGACGAGAAATCGCTCGGCGTTACCCGCTCGAAGCTGGGCATGAGAACTTCGGACTCGAGGTACTCGACGGCCAAGTTGGCGGCGTACTCGTAATGCGGCAGCGCGCGGTCGCACGACGCAACGACGCCGATACCGTTCAGGAAGCGGTAGCCCATGGCCATGTTTGCCACGCCATGGCCAGACAGAGCCGCAGAGTAGTCCAGCAGCAGCGCTTTCGCTGCATCCATTGGGACGATGCCATCGAGGTAGACGCCGCTGCCCAGCGCCGCTGCCAGGTCGTGCTGCGCTTGGGCGTCGCCCCGCTCCGCCGCGAAGTGGAGCAGCTGCCACCTCGAATACTTGCTCCTCAAGTGTCGATTCTCAAGAAGAAGAGCGTACAGTTCGGAGCCGGCCGCCGACGATATGGTGGTCGTTTCCTTGCTTTGCTCCAGGACGTACTGGAAGAAGTGCACCGCCCGGTCCAAGTTTCGCGGAACATCGGCGCTTCCGTCTCTACACGCACAATATGGCTCAGATACATTTTCTATGCGGATCTACGGCTCTTGCAGTACCTATATTCTCGCGCGATTTTCAAGAGAAGATCTACTTCGCTTTCCACCCCAACGCTATGTCCTGACTGCCGATTGGCCCAACTGACGGAGCACAGCTCAAGAAAAACGAGGACAAGGACCAACAGGCTTCTCAATCTAGGACAGATCATTCGAAATTATATTGTGAAGGCACCTCTGTGGGCTGATCGAAGACAGGATCTGGCGATGACGAAGCTCACGACGAAAACCTTGTGTGTGAGCTTCGCGGCGTAATGAACTTTGCGGCAATATTTCTTGTTTTATTCTGCAAATGATGTGTTCCACTCCTTTCCTTCCAGGATCTGAACCCAAGTCTGGCAATGCATTCATGGTTCATCTCCGAGTTTGCTGTGCTCCTGCCCTGCTGCTGACAAGTTGCCAAGTGGATGACCACGACGACGACGACGACGACGACGACGACACGACGACGACGACGACGACGACGACGACGACGACGACGACGACGACGACGACGACGACACGACGACGACGACCACGACGACGACCACGACCACGACGACGATGACGAGTTGGATCAACTCACTTGTCCATTTACCAATACTGTAGACAGCGGTGGACTACAGATATGCCAATAGACTCTTTGACTCAGTAGCCAGGGAGGAGTTCAATCGACAATCCGTGTAGCAGCTGGTGCGGTTGTACTGTGCATTTGTGACCAATACGAATCTGAATGTGCTGCGCCTCGGCGACAACTTCAACGTTGGATCTGCTTTCTCTGCACGTGACACGTGACGTCGCTCGACCGTAGGCGAACTTCCTCACTGACAGCGCTTTCCCTTGAGACGCTTCCGCTGCGAAGGTTTCACCTCGGCAGCAACATCTTCCGTGGGACTTTTCCACCGCCATATCGAACGCTACTGGGACTGTCGACACTGGATATCGGTGACAACAGCCTGTCGGACACCATCCCCGATCTGTTGCCGCAGCCACAATCCGCAATCTGGCTCGCTGCCTATGTGGCACCGTGCAGATGACGGGGTCACTGCCGACCCGTCTGACCGACCTCGCGTTGCTCACGACGTACGCTCGACTAGTACGCTTGGCTGGTACCGTCCCGCCCTCCACGCCGCGGTGAGCCTTTCTCAATCGCGATCGCTGCAGATGAACGTGCTCCCGCGATTTGAGCGGCTTGATGGGCTCTAAGCCCTCCAGCTTCCTCACTAGCCATCTGCGTATTGAGATGCATGTCGCTCCCGCTCCCGCTCTCTGCGTGCTTCGATCGCGCGGCGTAGCTGACCGTCGCCAAGCGGCACGACGACCAGCGCCATCCCCCGCATCTCGCGCTCCAGCATGTGTCGTGGGTGTTCCGCTGCGTGGGCGGCGAGTCGCGTAATGTGCTGCGACCTGTCGCACGCACTGCCGCCGTTGCTTGAGTTCTTCGCCGTGGGAAGCGTCGACGACGGCGACGGACCACTACTGCGGGACGCGACGTCGAAGGTGTCGCTGCAGTGTCGGGCGAGCTGCCCGCGAGCTGGGTGGACGCGGTGAACGTCAACGCACTGGACGGGAACATGTTTTCGTGCAGCCTGACGCACGGGTGGCCTGACGCAGACGGCGAACAATCCCGCACACGCCTCTGAGGTCGACTGGCAGCGAAGGCATCAGCACGTGCTGCGGTTTGTTGCAAAGAAGCCCTTGCGAGCCGACGGGACCGCCGCACAGCCAGGTCGGTAGAGTAGCATAACCTGTAGATAGAACGCCATCAGTAATCAACGACAATTGCACCGCCATTCGTCGATTCGAGTTCGTTGTGCCGCAGCCTCAGGATGCCGTAGGCGGGCGATTCGAAGAAGAAGTCGGTTTAATTTCGTCGCCGTAGCCGTCGCTGTCCTCGTGACCATCGCCACCGGCTCGCGTTTCCATCGACAAGGTCGCATCGTGATCGGCAAGGTCGTGGAAGTTATCCAGAAGCACCGCTGCGGGTCTCTTCAGTATGCATATTCGATGAGATTGAGTGGGGAGAGCATATGAGGCGCTCGGAAGGCGCGAATCGAGTTGGGACACGGACCGCGTCGGGGAAACGCCACTGGCGACCCGGAGCGGCCGTCCGCCTCGCTCTCCTTCTGCGTGTCCATCGACGCCACGGCGATCAAAGCGCTTCAGCTCTTCGCAAAGGAAGAATACTGTTGAGAAGACTGCACTTTGGGCCGCCATGACGCGTGGCGCACAGAACGAGACGAAGCAGAACGAGACGCAGGGGGTTCGAAGACAATCATTAGACCTTTACTAAGACGACGCTATAATGTATACCATGCAGGCGTCGCGCCTTGACGCCTCGTCCCGACGCCTGCGATTCGTCCTCCTCCCACCTCGCTGCCGCTTCCGCCACGTCATATCCGCGCCGAGTCGCCATGCGCTGAAGGAGGACCAGAGATGCTGCCGCGTTACTTCTGGATAACTTCCACGACCTTGCCGATGGCGATGGTGCGGCCTTCGTCGCGCACCGTCACGCGGCCAAGGGCGGGGAAGTTCTCGAACATCTCCATGCAGGTCGTGGTGGGCATCGACAGCTTGGCGATGCAGCCTTGGCCCGTGCGGCCGAAGGGGCGGCGGATGTACTTTCCCTTGTCGATGACGGCGACCAGTTCCGTGCAGACCACCTCGATCTCCACCGTGTGCACGTGCATGACGGCCTCGTAGCCGGGTGTGAAGAGCGGTCGGTGTTCCAACATATCCACGAGCGCGAGCTGCACTTTCACTTCGCTGACGGCGGGGGCGACACTCATGGGCTGGCACAGCACGTAGCCCTTTTGCACGTCCTCCACGTTCACTGAGAACTTCAACATGACGTTCTCGCCGGGCTTAGCAGATCGCACGCGCGTCTCGTCGATGACGATCTCTTCCACCTTAGCGCGCTTGCGCGTGGGAGCGAAAACGAGCTCCTCGCCGACGCGGACGGTGCCCGACTCGACCTTGCCCATGACGACGCAGCCGCGCTCCAAGTAGCGGTCCAAGACGGGGATGCGCAGCGGCGCGTCGGGGTTGCGGCTGGTGATTGGCAGAGCGTCGAGAAGGGACAACAGCGTCGGGTTCGTCGTGTTGTGCGCGCCCGTCGTGTACATCTCCTTCCACCAGTTGCACTTGCTTGCAGGCACTTCGTTGAGGATGTTGTCGCCATTGAGGCCCGAGATCGGCAGGAACTTCACGTCGCGCTTGATGACGTAGCCGCACTGCTTGAGGTAGGGCTTGAGCTTGCCGACGCACTCTTCGTAGCGAGCGCGGTCCCATTCGACGGTGGGGTCGTCCATCTTGTTCACGACCACCACCAGGTACTGCACACCCAGCGTGCGCGCGAGCAGGGCGTGCTCGCGAGTCTGTCCACCGCGCTCGAAGCCAGTCTCGAATTCACCTTTACGAGCAGAGATCACCAAAATGCCCACATCTGCTTGGGCAGCGCCGGAAATCTAAGCGACCACAACACGACATGTGAGTCCGCGTCGACAGCAGCAGGAGCCAGAGCAGCGATACTTACCATGTTCGGCACGTAGTTCTTGTGGCCAGGCGCGTCCAAGATCGTGTATCGATTCTTCTCTGTCTCGAAGTGCGCACGACCGACCTCGACGGTCTTTCCCTTGGCACGCTCCTCCTCGGACGTGTCCATGATGAAGGCCAAGAACCACGACTCGCGGTTGCGGTCCTTCGCCTCCTTCTCGTAGCGCTCGATCGTGCGCTTGTCGACCTTGCCCATTGTGTATAAAATGCTTCCAGATAACGTGGATTTGCCAGCGTCGACGTGGCCGATGAAAACCAAATTCAAGTGCTCGCGCGGGTCGCCCTCAACGAGCGCGGCGGTCTCTTCAGCGAGCGCAGCAGCGGATGCCGACGAGGCACTTTCGGCCGCCGTAGCAGCTTCCTTCGATGGCGACTCTGGTACAGCAGCAGGTTCAGACGTCTCCGCGGACACCGCCGAGTCTGCGGGCTTTTCCCATTCCTCAGCGGTAGGAGCGACAGTCTCATCCGCAGCTGCCGCCATCTCCTCGCCCGCATCGTCACCATCCATCGCATCCATAATCTTACGGATCTCAGGGTATTGTACAAGTGCATCGGGATCTTCGAGAAGCTTCATGGCACGCTCGCGGTCACCACCAGTGACGTTCAAGGTCGCGATCCACAGCGGATCGTTTTCGTCGATGGCGTCTTCCTCCTCGGCGACCGGTTCTGTACAAAATGAACACGATAATGTCATGCAACAGTCTTGCTTTCAAGTAATACTGGAATTCAATCGAAGTCCTCACCAGGTTCAGGTGCAGGAGCTGGCACAGCCGCCGGTGCAGGAGCTGGCGGCGCCCACGTCGACGCGTTGGGATTGAAAACGAACTCTCTCGCGTTTGGATTCATATTTCGCAAAGTGGACGAAATGGTCAGTGGACCACAGAGCGCTTTATTTGTAGGTTTACCTTTCATCAAACATTGACAAGCGGACGGCGATTGGCGGCGTCAAAAACTCGCCGCAGACGGAGGCTTCATCCACTGGTCCGAGCCGCGTGACGAACGGACTGCCTATCTTGTCGCCTTGGCGGCTGCGAGCTCTCCGCCATTTGGGCAGTGACGTGTCGCATGGCCAGTGTGTCACAGAGGCCGAGCCGTTTCAGACGAGTGTCTCTCCTCTTGGTCCCACGTGGAGCCGCAGGATTCCACGTGGCGATGCTGACTACCTGGATGGAACTGTCCTTCACGTCGGTCACTACCACGAGGTGCGGTGATCGATAGGAATCTGAAGCAGGTGGCGGCGACAGACGCACGAACCGCGAGAGAGGGGAGCACGTTGCCGATCATTGGATTACACATCATGAAGACGACAACATGGCACAAAGCAAACGAAAAGAAACCAATGGGAGGCTGCAACATAGGGTTTCACAGCGCAATGTAATATATAGATATAAAAGGTCCGCATGTGGGTATTTTTATGGCTTCTGGTCAGCACAGACGCGTTGCATCGGGCAACTGGCGAGGCCAATCCGTACGTTTCTGCAAAATCGCCAACGAGATGGCTTCGAACGTGAGCGGCGCTTACATGGCCGAGGAGATATCTTCCTTTTTGGCTCCTTCGCGAAGCGACTTGCTACTGCTGGGGCTTTCGTCGAGGAAGTCGTAGCCATAGGTCGAGCAGTAGTCGAAGTCGTAGGTGTCGTACACGTAGGGCAGCTCCTCGTTGTTGGGGTGCAGGAAGGTGTAGAACTCGACGTTCGTGTAGGTCTCACCGCGGTTCAGGAAGTTCGAGAATTCGAGGAGATCGTCCTCTGAGTGGCCCTCGCAAGTGGCGCTGGTGTCGCAGCTCGGCAGAGTCAAGTCCGACGTGGAGGAGACGCCCGACCAATCGCAGACGCCCGGCATGTACGCGGCGCCGTCGGACTTGTCGAACTCAGGATATCCCCAGGTCTCGTCGAAGGACACAACGTTCTTGTCCTTCAAGATGCGCTTCAGACCGATCATGCGCTCCATGGAGCCGTGCAGGGGCCAAAAGGTGGGGTCGAACGGCGCTGCCGAGGTGAACATCTCGCCCGCCTGGCCGGGATGCTCCAAGACGCGCAGGATGTTCAAGTAGTCCTCGTCCGTGGCATGTTCGAGGTTCTTAGCGATGACGTAGACCACATTGGCATCAGTTAGGATCTGCTTGGCGCCGTACTTGTCGATGTACTCTTGAGGCACACTGCAACGGCAGGTGTCGGGCTTGTCGCTGTCGCAGCTGTCGGGGCAGCGCGTGTAGCCCAGGCGCCAGAGGATCTTGAAGAACAAAATGCGGTTGGGCGTCAGCAAATAGCTGTAGTCAGTCGTCTCGTAGACGTCTTCGTCGCCCCAGGCGCCACCGATCATGATGTGCACCGGCCCGTGGGTGATGCCGTTCAGACAGTAGTTCATATCGGCGATGCCTTCGCTTTGGAAGCAATCCTGCAGAGAGCTGCAGGAAGGAGCGCTGGAATACTGAGACTTGTCATAGGTGGTGTTGTGGCGGCCAATGTAAGGACTGGGGTTGTTGTTCCAAGGCGAGCGCATGGCGCCGTACGCGTTGCGGTAGGGGTTCAAACTGCCGGTGTCCTTGATCGACCAGGTGGAGTACTTCTCGGCGCTCGGCGTGGTCACAGTTGACCAGAAGGAGCCATCGTCGATGCGGTGATCGTCGTTCATGGGATTCATTTTGCCCAAAAAGTCCGCGTCAAAGATGGGCGACTGGTCCAGCGACGAATACAGGTAGGCGTCCATGCCGTACTCCCAGTACGGGACGGACACGGTGGGGTCAATGGCCTGCAGCGTCTGCTCCATCTCGAGGGTGAACGCGGTGTGGTGAGGCACAAGACCGGCGCCATCGTGCCAGTGGTCACAGTCAGTGCGGCCGGCGCCGGTCAAGTGCTTCAGCAAGAAGTACTCGGCGTTGTGGAACTTGGCGCCGTACAACTTCTGACCCTCCTCGTCGCTCAGCGAGTAGACCTTCTGCATTGCGCTGACAAAGCGAGATTTGTCGTCTGTGGTGAGCGTGCGGAACTCGCGTCGGACATACTTCACGATCAGGTTGTCTGCCATGGTGAAGGTGTAGGTGTTGTCGAGGCCTTGCTTGAGCTTCTTGCCCTTCTTCGCGGAGACTGTCACCGTGAAGGGCACCTTCGTTCCGAAGGACGAAGAGGGCAGCTTGATTTCGATGGACGAGCCCGAGTAAGACTCGCCATTAACAGTCCATGCGATTTGCATGCTGTCGTCGTCGGCGACGATGGTCTGATCGTCGATCAGAAGGCTCTTCAGCTGCAACACTTGCGTGCGGGCCGGCTCTGCAATATACTTCCACTCCAGCTGCGTCGCTGACTTGAGCTCCCCGTATCCAGGAGACACAACGGAGATCGACATGCTGTTCAAGGTGCCGAGCTTCGCCTTTGAAGGCGGGGCGTGATGGAACTTGACGGTGGAGCTAACGACATCGGGCTTGACGGGTCCAACTGACGCCTTGGCGACGCTGTTGGAGCCAGACGAAACCGTGGAGGCAACAATGGCTACAATACAAATGACGCCAACGCAGGCCGCAATAAGCTTCGAGTAAGTACTGGAAAACCAAGTATGGTTTGGTTGGTTGTCTGGGTCCTGCGCAGCGTCGTAGTGAAACTGCGACTTCTTTCGATCCGAAGACGGATTCTGATAGTAGAAGGCGTTGGAACTCATCTTTCCGCCTCGATTCAGGAAGAGTAGACTTGTGTTCAAATGGAATATGACTTATTTATCACCCGCAGCAAATTCAGCAAGTTTCTCTCGAGCGTCGCAGCGAGCCCACGCGATCGTGAAAATTTCGGTTTCTTCCCACCGGTCGTGGCACAAATGCCATTTCTCCCAGGCGGCTGCCACTTTGTCGTGGTGGTATTCACCCCGTCTGTGTGTTTTTGTGCTAGGCTGCGTTTTGGTGTCGAAAGCGTCCAAAATTTTGGCTCCTTTTTTGGACCGGCACAGTTTATTTATTTATGACCGTCTCGAAGGAGCTGAATCGGCGATATTCGCCTCTTCCGATTGCACAAATCTATCATCGTTTGTGCCATACTGTCCCGCCCACTATCTTCCCTTTGGCTCTGTTGAGAATTTGCTTCGCAAGTGTCCAGTTTTTATCGTTGAGTTCTATGGAATGCCACTGGTCTCTCGAAAGAAGCGTCCCGCTGTGATCCACGAGAATGGTGGCTCTCAAAACCTTGAAAATCTTCCAACCATGTTGCCGAAGTGGGTTGCACCAGTCGAACCTGCGACGGAACCTTTGTTTGCGTTCCAGATGCGGCCCAGATCCCGCAACGACGATCATCGTCACTTAGGCCGCATTAAAAGGTTCTGTGCGAACGCCAAGTCGACTGTCAGTAGAAAGGTAAGACCTATAAAGATCGTCTGTTTCCTCTTGTGGTACGCTTGACCTTTGCTTCTCCTGTAGTTTCTTATGCTGCAGTACAGCAGCGACCCACAGCAGCAACAGCAGCTCTCATCTGAAGTTGTTCTTGAAATCGATGCCATTCTCACCCGTCAGCAGATGCAGCTCTTCCCCACAGCAGTCGACGAACATCTTCAACAGATGGAGGAGGCCAGCAAAGAGGAAGAAGAGGCCCGCTCCTTCTCCGCCACTTGGAACTTCAGCCACATCGCCAGCAAAGTCATTGCGGCGCGGCGACAAGTGCGTTCCGACCGATCGTCACGCCGCCTGTCTTCGTCGAAGAGTCTGGCTTCCCTGGCACCACAGGACGACCAAGATCGCCTTCGGCACAGCCAAGAGAGCCTCAACGCGGACGTGGAGCTGGAGTCCACCGCGAGCGTCCTGTCGCGGGCGCAAGAATTGGCGACGAAATGCATGCAGTCCATCGTGACGGTCGCGTCCTCGCTGTCCGAGGACACCCTCCCATCGTATCCTGGCGCAGACCTGAGTAGTGCGGCCACCGTGTTAGGCTTCGAGCTGAAGACCGTTGCAGGCAGCGGCAAGCTGAGCCATCGACACGCCCAAAGTCTCGCGGACGCCGCATCGCATCAGCGGTACGCCACGACTCTTCCCGCACTATCTACATGTCACCCTGCTCATCGAACCACGCCGTTACATGTGTATGTAGCATGTTTTTCATCCTGCGCTTCGACCTGCGCGAGTTCCGCAAAGTCGAAACGACCAGTCGCGGCTGGCCCGTGGAGCCGACCATTGAGGCGGCTCTTGAGGCCCTCGCTACTCCCCGTAGGCAGCGCGGCCGCTCAGCTGACGCGATGCCCTCATCCGAAGCAGTGATCGTCCCCGCGCCGACGAACGACCTGGCGGGTGCAGCGGGCGCGTCGTTGCTGCGAGACCGCGCCAAGGAAGTGCTCGCCGCCACCGACCGCGACTTGCTCCGCAAGGCAAGACGCCGTATTCGTCTCGAGTCGCTGCGCTCCCTCACAGTGAAGCGCTCGCTGACCGCGCTTTCTGCTTTCCACACGGCGCTGTGCCAGCTGCTGGCGAGCGTCGACATCGACCCGCCGCCCTTCCCCGACACGTTTCTCTTCGGCGCCGTTGAGGAGGCTGCGCTCACTCACCAGTCGCAGCTGCAAACGCTCACCCCACGGCCTACGACAGGCAGTGGCTCGGGTGGCATCCAGCGACTGTGGTCGCGCTGGTTTTCCGACGCGACGGTGACGGTGCCGGCAACTCCGCCGACGACTCCCTCGGCCGTGGCGACCGTCCTGGCGGCAGAGCCGGTGTCGCCTCCGACGCCATCGGCGGTCGAGCCGTCGCCGATGTCGATCCCGTCGGCACCGTCGTCCGAGAACTTCAAAGACGTCTGCGACCAGCTGCAGAACTACCTGACGGACGTCTTGGCGCTGTACGAGCACGTCGACGAAATGCTCGCGACGCTGCCGGCGGACGGCGACGATGCCGACGCACCGGGGACTGTGCGGGCCATCGCGATGGTCGCGGTCACCACTGCGTCTGACACCGGCGCGTTGCGCGGTCGCGCAGCATCCTCGGACGTGCAGCTCTCAAGCGACGTCTCGTCGACTGCGACGGCGGCGAAGGCGTCGCCGCCGTCGCTGCAGCCAACGGAGGGCCTCCCGCGCAGTCGAGAGAGCAAGTCGACGTCAGATCTGCCGGCAGTTGCTGAGGCTACACTGGCGGATGTGTCGGTGCGAGAGGTCGCCAGGGAGCCGCTTGCGCCGCCGCGACAGCCGCCGCTGTCCAAGCTCAGTCGTGCGGCTTCGTCTCTCGCGCAGCTGCTTCGCGAGCTGTTGATCGCCTCCGATGCGTCGGAGGCGCAGATCGGCGCTTTCATCCTCCGAACGGCCGACGAGAAGACTGCGCGGCACAAAGTCGGGTCGCCGACGCCGCATCTGGCGGCCGGTCGAACGTTTTGGGCTGCAGCGGTGCCCCCGGTCGCTCTGACGGTGCACTTCTCCGGCGGCAGCTTCGGCAATACGCCGACGCGAGGCGGTCACTCGCGCAACGAGGCCGACGACCCGACAGATGCTGCAGAAGACGCTGAGCTTTGGTCTGACAACGACTCTGTCGCTGGCGGCGACGCTCCGGAGGCTCGTTATCGGCCGATCGGGACGGCCGACAGCCGCCGAGGCCACCAGAATCTTCTGAAGTCGTACGACGAGGCGGACTTGCTGCGTGTGCAGCTGTCGCGTTGCCTCGGCTGCGGCGAAACCCTATCTTCGTCGCTCTTCGGTCTGGACAAGAACTACGCCATGTGCCACTTCTTCGGCGCGCTGTTCTGTCGGCGATGGTGCCACGGCGGAGACAGCCGACCGATCCCGATGCGCGTGCTGC
This sequence comes from Poteriospumella lacustris, assembly GCA_008000375.1. NCBI lineage: Eukaryota > Chrysophyceae > Chromulinales > Dinobryaceae > Poteriospumella > Poteriospumella lacustris. Next base: position 77,245 of record SMOI01000154.1, read on the forward strand.
ACCAGTGGGACTGCCGCCCGCGAAAGGTCTGCAAGCTGGCGGCCGTGTTCATCGATCGCGTGCGTGACCTGCCCGTCGTTCGCGTGCGCGAGGCGAATCCTCTTCTTCTGGAGGGCGTCCCGAAGCTGAAGCGCACGCTGGCGGTGCAGCAGGTTCTGCGGTCGGGCATGCTGCCACGCGCTCTGTGGGCCGATGCTGAGACGCTGCTTGGCTTGATCACAGAGCTGTTGCCGCACCGCAGCCACCTGGTTCTCGCCGACGGACTCTTCGCCCTCGACGACTTGTTGGCGATAGAGAGCGAGCGCATGCGCCACCTGCTGCAGGTGCTGACGGAGGCGCTGCTGCAGCTGCATCAGCAAGGCGCTTCCGATGAGCAAACAGCCGCCGCCGTAGTCCTCGTCCTTTCCGCAAACTCTTCGGACCACGATCGCAGCTCGCTCCCGACTGCACGGTAGCCTGTGGCCACACTCGTTGGTCAGCCACCGTAACTTTTACTATTCGAATGCTCCACCTGCGTCAGTTCCATCGCCATGTCGCCTTGTGAGACTCGTCGCCAGAGCTGGTGAGATTGCCATGTTTGCAGACCTGCCGGAGCGTTTACTGCGGACAGACCTCGCGGCTAGGCACGGGCCGCTCTGCAGGCGGTGGGGGTAAGAATGGCGTCCAACGGGTCACGCGCCTTTCGGGCCCTTTCCGTGCATCTCTCGCCCGTCGACTTGCGCAGTACCTGGTGTGGTCGTAACAGATATGCATGTAGCTTGTACCGCCCAGGCATGCGAGGTGTGCAGTGCAGTGGCTCAGTAACTTCGCAGTTGGCAGTCGTCGAAGGCGATTTTTGTAACGCTCCGAGCTCCGACGGACGAGGCGGAAAAGGCGTTACAAGTTTGTTGCGACGAAGAACTGGGAACACAACAGGGAACAGCAACAGGCCATCGAGGTCGGGTTGGGTTGGACAACAAGAGGATTATTTGTGCGCCATCAGGACCACAACATAGCGCCTCCATAGGAGAAGGAGCTGAGAACGATCTTAAGGGACGCCTGTGTGCGAATCCCATCGTCTCGTCTTCGTTGCTCGCTGCTGGCTTCATCGACTGTGGTTCGCATGCTCAAGGATCACTCACTGGCACGGGGATCCCACTGCTACCGTCGTGAGATGCTGCGATGATGAAGTGCTATGCGCCTCAGTTTCTCTCCCTGAGAAATTTATCACTGCCCCGCCAGCCAAAGTGGCGTCCAGTCTCGTGGAGCATTGATCACAAACAGTGGGCAGAGGGTCACAAGAGGCCTGCCATCGTGAACAGTTCCATCGAGAATCACAA
>SMOI01000155.1:46841-78490 GCA_008000375.1 Poteriospumella lacustris
TCCCACAGATCGGGTCTTTCTTTTGCTTATACCCTCTCTCTTCCTGTCCGCACATATCGATCAAAACGATACACTTGATGCATCACGGTGCTCAAGGTCTCGTTGTGTATCTTTTGCTCGGCCATCCCACGCTGAAGATGATCACGCCCTTTCCTCCCATCGTGAATCACAGGTTGGTCCAGGGTGTGATAGCTTGGCTTTTGGTCTCGTTCTCTCGTTTCATCTTCTCGCCCCCCCCCCTCTTCGTTCATCATTAAGAGACTCGCCCTTTCGATCGCTTAGTGTTGTTTCATTTGGGGGTGTTTTTTCTTCGTCTTCGAGTTTTGTCGATTTCTTTTCTCCTCGTTCATCATCGTTGTCATTGCGGCTTTGGTCCGTCGTCAATTGCTCTATCGGTATCTGTAGACTTCGCATATTTCAGTGTGGTATTGCACCCCTTCCCCACAGTTACCTAGCCGTATACACTGTAGCACTATATCCAATACACATACATCGCTGTAGTTGTCTTTTTTGTCGTTTTCGTCGTTTTTCTTCTCTTCGAATGGTCGATTGCGATCACGGATTCATCCTTCCCTCTTGACCCCCTCTTCGCTGTCATTCTACTGCTTCTCGTTGTAGCTCTATCCCCTGACACGCACACTGGCACGGACACCTTTCGTCGCACGCAATTGCCGCTGATTCGTTGTTTTTCAGATTCGTTTTCCCCAGTTTTCTGTTGGGGTTTGTAGCTTCCATTACTTCGAGTTTCTCTGTAGAAAACGAAGCCGCCTTTCGCATTGAAGGACAACAGCATATTGTCATCATACCATTCGTTTTTCCCACCGCCTGTACCCTCTCCACCCTCCCAAATCATTTATTCTTTCCAGCAGGCGTTTGCTCGCCGGTCGTCGGCAGTCGGTAGCAGAATATTCGACCGTGTTCGAACATGATTTGGGTTCGAATTTGGTCTCCTCCTCTGTTTGTTCGTTCGTTCGTTCGTTCGTTCGTTCGTTCGTTCGTTCGTTCGCCTCTGTAGCATTGTTTTCATCGTCCGTCATCGTTCATTTCTTTCTTTCTCTGTTGGCACATTTGTATGCAGCGTACTGCATCCGATGAGTGAATGGATGCTATTCTCTCCCCACCTTCTCGTAACGCACCAATAGAACTGTTGCTGTCGATCGCTTGTAAACAACATTCACACTGAATTTACAGCAAAAGAGGTACCATGCACACTGTATATACAACCTGCGGAAATACACTTGAGAAGCATGGATTGACCGTATCCGCAGCTGTTGACAAGGCCTTAGGCAGAGGAGTGGGGCATCGACGGTGGTACTGTTGTTGTGGACGACGTCCAGCTGCCGATGGAAGAGGAATCTTCTTCTGTGGCGGTGGGCAGCAGCTGCTGCTGTTGCTGCGAATTCGTCAATTGCCGTCCAGCTTGAATGGCTTCCAGGGCCACAGCTTCCATTTTGTTGAGCGCTTCTTGATGATCCACTGGGATATGCACTCGAATCTGTATAGAGAAAAACGTGGCGAATGGTGAGCGGTTGCCGTCGAGCACATAACCACCCCCTGTAATGATTGCGTACCTTTCCCTGTTGACGCCAACGCAGCAAATACTCACAGGGATCCCATTTCTGTTCGAGCAACAGGGCACGAATCACTTCTGCGTAAAAGAAACTCTGTACACGTCGAATAAAAGGAAATTTAAACCCCGATGAACAAGAAAAGAACAACAAGAGACGCCGACTTACCGGGATAACGACATTCGAATAGGCCGCCGTCCGTAAAATCATGCGCAAGGTATATGCCAGTGCTGCGGTGGTTGGGGATGGTAGTGCTGGAGGAGGCACGTGGAGCACGGTAGAGGCACCTGCCGCCGGTACCGTTCGTACCTCTGGAGCAACGGGTCGCGTCATCGTTTGTTTCGCTTCATCGCTGACGACTGCTGCACTGGTTTGCGCGTCACTGAAGGCTAGAACCGGCAACGATTCAATTGCGAAAGTTGCTAAATCGTGCAAGCGTGCCGCGAGCTGCTTGCGAACAACGGTATCCACTGCCAACGGAGCCATTTCGGCCGTATCCATCGGCGAAAGGCTTCCTCCCTCAACAGAGTCGTCCTCCTCAAACCGTATGATCGGCGATGTGGAATTCATTTCGACGGTAACGGGGAACATGGCAGCGTCCGACGGGATCCAATTCAACGCGTCGGTCGATGCCCTTTGATCTTCCGCTTCAACGGAGTGATGCTCCTCCTGGTCATCGTGAGCCCGTGTCAATGCCTGCACAATGGATGGAGCGAAAAACCAACCACTCCCATGAGCAACATCGTCGTCAAAGGCGCGTTTCATCGCTTTGCTATGCGATCCCAATGCAAACGACAGTATTTCAAAAGCATCCGACATGGATCCTTGGGTACGTCCCAAGGTCCGTAAATGATGCGAATACTGCGACATTATGGTCACGAATGTCTGCTCGGCCTCTCGCCAACGTTCTTGAACAATTTGATGCTGCAAAACATCCCGATACGTTGTCAATACTGGCAGAGGATAGCCCTGGGTTTGGTTTCTCATACGCTGCAGTAATTCTCCGCCTTCGGTGTCCTTCCCTTGTTGCCAGAGCACACGCAACCATAGATTGCAAACGACCACGTCGGGTGCTTCTTGCGTGAAATGCAGATACGCACCAAGTACTGCTTCAGCTAAGGAGAGTTGATTCGAGACAATACAGGCATGTAGCGCCGTCGCCAGGTGGTTTTGATCCACTCGTACTTGCTCGTCCATCATTTCGGAAAGAACGCGGACGGCGGATTGTCCATCCCGTAAACTCGCATAGGCATTCAATACACCCATGTATGTGTATTCATTGGCGATTAACAAGGGTGGTGTTTGCATGCCCGTTGATTGAGACCAACGTTTGGGCGGCGTGGCCTTCTGCTGTTCACGTAACCGGCGGAACCAATGCAGTGCTTGCCTGGGTTTCTTACACCGCGATAGACAGAAAATCAAATGCCCATAGGAAATAGAATTCATGGCGACTGGTGGCTTGCATGACTGCATTAAGCGCTGAACTTCCAATGCATCGTCCGCTCGATTGGTGGCGGCATAGTACTCGAACATTTGATTGAACAGCTCCACCGTGGGCTGCAGTTTCATTTCCGGAAGCGATTGAACGATACGTTTGGCAACTTCATGCAATAGAGGATCGCCAGAAAGCATGAGTGCCTTCACAAGTATCCCGTAGGTGACAATGGTGCACTGCAATCCCTCTTTTCGTATCATTTCGTACAATCGCAAGGCATCGTGTGGACGTTTCAATCGCGCGTATAAATACATCAAGGAGTGTGCCGTCACTACATTGTATTTCAAGCCACGTCGAGGTATTTCGTTCCAAAAGAGGTGTTCGGCATCTTCTACCATGCGATTTTTCGCTAAAACGTATAAAAGAGAAGAAACCAGATAAATGTCCGGCGAGCTCGAGTGGTCCTTCTCGAACCATTCAAACACTGCCTTCGCCAGATAGGGCTTTCGAAGACGACCATAAGCTTTGATAGCAGTGGTGACCATGTGTGGATGGGGTTTTAAGACAGTTTGTCCAGGTGGAAGGGTCATGTTGACTCTAGTAACCGTTTGTGGCGGTGTCATATCGATGGCTGTCGCAGGAGGTAACGATGGACGAAAGAATCGATCGTTTCTTTCCATATCACATGCTCTCTGGTAGTAAGACGATCTCGGAAAATCGTGAAGCCTTTCGAAGATTTTGATGGCCAGCGTGGGATTCTCCAGAGCGATGGCTTTCAGTATCAAATCGTGCGCATCACCGAAACTCAATGAGATGGTGTTGCTGCTGTTTTGACTGGGCGTTGACACTTTCTTCCAAAGATGTGAAAGGTCTTTACTGGTGGATATTGATCCCAACTCATGGAGAGTGTCTTTTCCACTGTTGAAGTTACTCTCCGTGCTTGAGGTTCGAGCCTGTTTGAGCAACAGCAGTCTTGGGTTTCTGAATGATTTGAAGGATTGTAACGAAGAGGACACAACTACCAACATAAGAAGTGTCAGAAGAGACAATGATACCGTGCCGACCGACATATTTCGAGCAGTCCCGCAGGTGCAACAAGTCCCCACCATGGCAGCAACACCTTGCACAAGACAGTTGAAAGGCAGAAAGAAATACGATAACTGGTTGGATGGGCTGCGTTATTTCCAAGTATCGATGCTACCGTTTGGGCAAGTAAATTCTTTCACTTTTCTTCGGATCAAAACTCTTGTTGCATTTTCTTATGGCATTTGTTTGCATTAGGCGATATGGTTGGTTGGGATGACCATCGTCATCGTCATCGTGATTTCTCCACCAGCGTCGTCGTCGTCATGTAACGTCGTGTGAGAGCGGATACTCAGATGTTGCGTCACTTTGGGTTTGGTGGGCCGGATAAATTCGAATCGATCTGCGAGAAGTTTGACCTTTCGATTGGCTAAGGAAAGGGATAGTAACCCATGGAAGTCACAACAAGTGCTAAGAATCTGCTTGAGAATACCGTAGGAATCGTTATCAGACAAAATCTCTGTCTGGTAGTGCCACGATCACCATGGATTCGGAGAAAGTGGAAGCAAAGTATGCATCCGTGGATGCGCTGCTGGCTTTCATTGTCCAAGCAGGCTCCCTACTGCTTGCAGTTGATATAGATATTTTGGATCGTGGGCTTCGGTCTGATGAAGCACAAGAATCCTTACAGAAATTCATTGTCGAGGGAGATTCCCAAGTTCTCGAAATTAGTGTCGTCGGAAACGATGGTAAGTGGAATGGATGCAAGCCTTGATAGGATTAGTTATTTAACCCGCGCCCTTTTCTTCTTGATGACTTCAGTGTATCTTTCTCCTGAAATTGGTTTCCGTGGGTTGGATGAGGAAGGGCAAAGTTTTGCTCTGATCAAGGCCGGTGACGTGCCTCTCTTCGCTAATCGTGCCATAGCGAGTCAGGTTCAGGTCATTACCCTGGGTCATGGACAACCAAGCTCTACCAAATCTGAAGAATCACGACATGGAGCATTGTATAGCATGCAGCAAGTGACAAAGCATATGCTGAATCCTTTGGCAAAGGTCATTCGCAACACTCAAGAACATCAGGTGGTGGATGCACCGGCTGCAGACGATGAAAACGATCATACGGCGATGCTTCAAAAGCGTGTTCGGGATTTGGAATCGTTATTAGAAAACATTCAACGTGGATCAGCTATTCCCAGTATTCATATCGCGGTGCCACCATCACTGGTGGAACCTGCGCGGATAGCAAACGTGACCACGTTGAAAACGTTGTTGGAGAAGTACAATGCTTCTCAAGTTGATATTCTCTTCACGGAATTGGGATTGAGTACTCTTATGCGGGAATCTGAAGAAGAGTTCGCCAATGAAATCAATAAAACCGCGAAGATGTGGCCCAATGAAATCACTCGACAAACGAAGCTGGTATCATCACCGTTTGCTGGTTCCCTCGACAAAGAAATCAATTTCTGGAAAGATTTGGACCGAAAGCTCGCTGAAACAAAGGATCAAATGGAAAGTGCCCCCATTCTTTTGACCAAGCTTGTGTTGAAGCGAACCAGTCGTATTTCTGAGCAGTTGATTATCGAAGCCGAGTCAAAGCTGGACCGTTCCATCGAGACCGTTCGTGCCTCTCTCAACTTCATTCGCGATTTCCCTTTGGCTGAATTGGAAGAAGCGAATAGCCTTGCAAAAATCAATCGCTCGATCTCAAACTGCCTGTCTCATTTCGCGAAGATGCGTCACTCCGTGTACGATTTCACGCGTGCGATGAAGATGTTGGAAGTCCTCGGCAGCTTGATCATCAGCCGCATCGTCGTGATCTTCCAACAAAAGAATTTACTCGTCTGTTCAATGGAGGAACTGCGTATTTTGAAAGGACAATTCGACCAAGTATTGACAACCTGGAAGACCCAGCTCACGACGCAGAAGGCGACCCTGAAGGACGTGGCCAAGCGTCGCAACGAAAAGATGCCAACGCTCAAGTTTGACTTTGATTTGTTGCAGGGTCGTTTCCAGGACATTTTCAATTTCCGTGAACAACACGATCGCATGATGTCGACTCTGTCAGAAGTGTTATCGGGCTCGGAAGGCGAATTCTTGTCGGAATTGACCGATGCGTATCAATTGTTCATTCGCACGTTGACGTCGTTGTTCGACCTGTCGTACAGTGGACAAGCCTTGTGGAGTTCCAACGTGCAGCAATACGAACGTCGATTGGAAAAAGTAGAAGAACGTGTGACTCGTATCATCGAAGACAAGTTGAGCTCGGCGAAGACGGCTGATGACATGTTCCGCATCTTCGCCTTGTTTAATCCGTTGTTCTTCCGTCCTACGATTCGAAATGCGGTCAATTCGTTCCGTGCTACGCTGATGAAAAGCGTTCGTGACGACGTGATGCGCCTGCAGGAGAAGTCAAAGCATCGCTACGACGAATCCCAAGAGAAGATCATCGCCAATCTTCGTGACATTCCGCCGTTGAGTGGAGGCATCATTTGGGCGCGTCAAATTGAAAATCAGTTGCAAATGTTGATGCGCCGTATCCAAGATGTCCTCGGTGTTGGATGGGAAGATCATTTGGAAGGCAAACAACTGAAAGAAGTCTGCGACAAGTTGCGCAGTGATTTGGACATCAACCAAATCTACGAAGAATGGAAAGTCCGCAATTTGCAATCGGAAGACAGCAAGTACAAGGCGACGAATGATTTCTTGTTGTTGGTGGAAAGCGATCGTGCCGGTAGCCGTGGCGTGCGCGTCAATTTCGATGAGCGTCAAGTGCAAGTGTACAAGGAAGTCAAGTATTTGGAGTGGCTGTTGCCCACGACGGATATTCCCAACAAGATCATTCCCAGTACCATCAAATCCCGCGCCACGGAGGCTTTCAATCGATATCCGGTCGCGTTGGCGTTGCAATCTACCTTGGCCAATTATTTGAATGCGCGTGCGAAGATTACCAGTGGCAGTGCCGTGTTGCTGGTAGCTCAGATGCAAGAAGTACGTGAAGCATTCAACGAAGCGATGGGTGGATCGACGAAACGCAAATGGGTGAAATGGAGCTCTGCCGATTTGAATGAATGGGTAACGCAGGTCACCAGCCGTGTCTACAATCTGCAAGAACGTGTCGACGAAGTCAGTAAGAAAGTGGCCTTAGCGGAGAAGATCATTTCGGATTTGAAGGCCTGTTCCTTTGATCGTCGCAGCTTAGAAATGTGCATTTTCTCGTTGCAAACCTTGATCGATGAGTTGCCGTCAAAATCGTTGAGCAACGTTGCCGCTTGGGTCGCACAATTGGATAAGCGCGTCGAACAGATCTTACGCGATCGTTTACGTGAGGCGATCAAGTCGTGGACTGCAGCGTTTGAGTTGGATTTTGTCGCGAATGAAGACCGCAAGAAAGCGAACGCGTCATCGAATCGTCTCGTGGACACGATCCCCAAGAGTCCAACCGTTGTCCGTGGTTCCTTGTTTCAAGACGTCCCCGAGGCTGACAACGAGACCGGCATGACCATTGCGTTGAATCCGGTCTTTCATGACATCGTGTTGTCCAATCAAATCTTGTTCGTGCAGCCGCCGTTGGAGAGTACACGTCGCTATTGGGTAGCAGAATTCCATCAATTCCTGGGTATGCCATGTACCTTGCCCCGCTTGACGACCAATCGCTTCAAAGTGTTTGGTGACTCGGCTGCTCAAGTGTCAACATATGAAGATATCCTGACATCGATTGAAGCCGACATCTTACGCAATGCGTATAATGTCATTGAGCGTAAAGTATCTCAGGGTCTACGCTTTGCAGCGCAATGGTTGCAATACCAGGCCTTGTGGGATGCATCCGTTGGTGCGGTGACGGAGCCTCTGGGGCATGATTTGGTTCAATGGCAAACGTTCTTGGAAGATATCAAGAAGGCTCGGTCTGCCATTGATACCGCCGGGGAAGAGAAGACCTTTGGTCCCATCGTCGTCAATCATCGTCAAGTGCAAAACAAGATCAACATCAAATACGACAGTTGGCAGCGGGAGTCGCAAAGTCGCTTTTCCGTCATTTTGATTCACAATGTCCGTGAAAAACAGGCGGAATTGGTGAACATCAAGACGCGTTTGGAGACGTTGACGCTGGAGGGATCCACGAAAGAAGCGATCTCTGCCGTGGAATTCATTTCCAAGGTGAAAGGACAAGTGCCGGACTTGGAGGAGCAATTGAATGAGTTGAAATCCTCCGAGAAAGTCTTGCAAAGCCAACGGTTTACCTTCCCGTCGGATTGGGTACCCGTGTCGAACATCTTGGGCATCTTCGGCGACATGATGAGCATCTTGGAACGTCGTACGAATACGATGAATTCGCTGCTCCCCCTCTTGCAGCAGAAGATCAAGGACGAAGATACCTCGGTCAGCCAGCGCTTGGAGAAATACTTGGAGAATTGGAGTATTCACAAGCCCGTGGAAGGTACCTTGTCGCATACCGCGGCCTTGGAGACGTTGTCGATGTACCAGAGCCAATTGATGGTCTTGACGGAAGATTATCAACGCTTGCGCAGTGCGAAGGAGTCCTTGAACATGGATTTCGCCAGTGATGATCGGTTGTCCCTGAACAATCAAGAAATCTTGGATTTGCGGGAAGCGTGGTTGGCGGTGTCCCCCGTCTCTGACAAGTTGGCGGCATTGGCCGAACAACCCTTGAAAGACGCGAATCCGACCGCGATTCGCAAGGCGTTGGAAGAACTGGTGACGCAATTGAAGCAGTTGTCACCCAAAGTGCGCAGTTACTCTGCGGTGGAGACCATTTCCAATCGGATGCAGAAATACTTGAATTTCCAACCCATTTTACGTGATTTGTGTGTCGATGCGTTGAAGGATCGTCACTGGAAGATTCTGTTGGAGAAAATTGGTATCAAGGCCGCTTCGAAAGTCTTGACACTTGGTGTGATTTGGGAAAGCAATGCCTTGGCACATAAGAAGACCATTCAAGATACGTTAGCCACCGCACAAGGTGAAGCGGCCTTGGAACAATTCTTGAAAGATTTGCGGGAGAATTGGTCGTCTCGGGAATTCACAGTGATTATTCGGGATTCCGCGAAGGTAATTGTCGCATGGGATGTCTTGTTTACGTCGTTGGAAGACAACTTGTCGTCCTTGGCCTCGCTGAAACAAAGCCCGTTCTACAAGAATGTACCCGAGTTCCAAGAAGAAGCCCTCTCCTGGGAGACTCGCTTGACCAATGTTCGTTCCATTCTTGAAATTTGGGTGGAAGTCCAACGCAAATGGTTGTATCTCCGGGGTATCTTCCGCAACGCAGATATCAAGGCGCAATTGCCCGGTCAATACAGCAAGTACAAGAGTATCGATGGTGAGTATATCTCGTTGTTGAAACGTGTCTCGGCCAAGCCGGTCGTCTTGGACGTGTTGTTGTTCGACAACTTGCATCGCCAATTGGAACGTGAGGACTCGACGATGACCTTGATTCAAAAGGCCTTGGGTGACTATTTGGAGACCCAACGCCAACTGTTCCCTCGTTTCTACTTCGTCAACAACGAAGATTTGATTGAGATCATCGGCAATAGCAACGAGCCGGGCAAAGTCATGTTGCATTTGGGGAAGATGTTTGCCGGTATCAACAGCTTGCAACAAGGTGCCGAGGATAGCACTGGGTTGACGGCGTCGGCGATGGTGTCGAAGGAAGGAGAAGTCGTTCCGTTCATCAACCCCGTCGATTTGAGTGCCGGTGTGAAGGACTGGTTGTCCCAAGTCCTGACGGGAATGACCACAACGTTGAGCACCCTCGTCGACCGATCCATTGGAGAATTGATGACGGTGACGAATGAGCATATCTTGTCGTGGATTGGCAAGTATCCCGTGCAGGTGATCATTTTGGCGTCGCAGATTCTGTGGACGAAGATGACGGAAGACGCGATCAATGGGGTCACCAAGGACAAAGAGGCCTTGGCGACGGTCGTTCAAGCCCTGGAAGGACGCTTGCAAACGTTGAGTCTGTCCGTCTTGCACGATTTAGATGTCGATGATCGCCGTAAATGCGAACAATTGTTGACGGAGATGGTCCATCAGCGTGATGTGGTCCGTGCCTTGACCGGTCACCACGTCACGTCGATTCAGGATTTCACGTGGTTGTATCAATTGCGCTACTATTTCAATCAATCGGCGACCGCGGATGCCTTGTCACGGCTGCAAATCAAGATTTCGAATGCGCACTTCCACTACGGATTTGAGTATTTGGGTGTCGGTGAACGGCTGGTGCAAACACCGTTGACGGATCGTTGTTACTTGACGTTGACCCAAGCCTTGCATTTCCGTATGGGTGGCAACCCCTTTGGTCCCGCTGGTACCGGTAAAACCGAGAGTGTGAAGATGTTGGGTTCGCAATTGGGTCGCTTTGTGTTGGTGTTCAATTGCGATTCCAGTTTTGATTATGCGGCGATGGGGCGTATCTTCTCGGGTTTGTGCCAAGTCGGCGCCTGGGGTTGTTTTGATGAATTCAATCGCTTGGAAGAGCGTATCTTGTCCGCCGTGTCGCAACAGATTCTCATGATTCAACGTGGTTTGCTGACGAATCAATCGTCGATTGATTTGTTGGGTCAGCCCTGCAAGCTGTCGAAGGACGTGGGTATCTTCGTCACGTTGAATCCGGGGTACGCCGGACGTAGCAACCTCCCCGACAACTTGAAGCAATTGTTCCGAGCGGTGGCCATGTCTGTCCCCGACCGCAAGTTGATTGCCCAGGTGATGTTGTTCAGTCAAGGCATTGCGACGGCCGAAGACTTGGCGGGTAAAATCGTGTTGCTCTTCGTCATGTGCGAAGAACAACTGTCGGCGCAAGCGCACTATGACTTTGGATTGCGCGCGTTGAAGAGTGTCTTGGTCGGTGCCGGTGAGTTGAAGCGACAGGCCCTGGCCAAACAGCAACAAAATCCCCACGCCTCGGAGAGTTTGGAAGCGATGGAAACGAAGGTGCTGATTGCCAGTGCCTGTGACAGCATCTTACCGAAACTGGTGGCGGACGACATTCCTCTGTTCGTGTCATTGTTGTCGGCCGTGTTCCCCGGTTGCGAGTTGCCGCAATTGGAAGACAAGTTGCTGCTGGATGCGATTTTGAAAGTCTGCGAAGAAGATGGCTACGACGCGAAGGACGCCTGGTTGAACAAGATCTTGCAGTTGAAGCAGGTGCAAGACATTCGCCACGGCATCATGTTGGTGGGTGGTACGGGCTGTGGCAAGACGAGTACCTGGCGTGTGCTGTTGAAGGCGTTGAGCAAAGTCGACGGCGTGAAGGCGGATTCCTACGTGATTGATCCGAAGGCGATCAAGAAGAATCAGTTGTTCGGATCGTTGGATCCCAACACCTTGGAATGGACCGACGGTATCTTCACGAAGATTCTTCGCCGTGTGACGGACAATGCCTCGTTGCGTGGCAGCCGTCGTGCTTGGATTGTCTTCGATGGAGACGTCGATCCGGAATGGGCCGAGAACTTGAACTCCGTGTTGGACGACAACAAGATCTTGACGTTGCCATCGGGCGATCGCTTGAAGATCCCCTCCAACGTGCGTATCATCATGGAAGTGGACAATTTGCGCCATGCGACGTTGGCGACGGTGTCGCGTTGCGGTATGATTTGGTTGGCGGAGGGTATTGTGACGACCGAAATGGCCTTCAATCGTCGATTGCGTTTGTTGGAGAAGACCGATGTACGCGCGACGTTCGATACGTTGGCATCGACCGTCAACATGACCGAGGAACAACAGCATTTGCGTAAGACCTACGTGGAAGCCATTCGTCCAAGTTTCATCAATCAACCATCGCTGGTGGATACTGCCCTGCAATATGCCTTGAAGGAAGTGCACATCATGGAGCCGGGGGTGGACCGCTTGTTGGATACACTCTTCGCCATGATCTCTCGTGGCTTGCAAGTTGCCTTTGAACAAAACGACGCGAACCCAGATTTCCCCATGCCCGATGCACAAGTGGAAGCCTTTGCGCAGAAATGGTTGGCCTTTTCATTGATTTGGTCGTTTGGAAGTTCGATGCCAATGTCGAAACGGGAAGCGTTGGCGAAGGTGATCGATGATCACAGCGACGTGAAGAAATCCTCCAGCAAAGTCGCGTTGATGGATTTGTTCCCCAACGTTGCGGACGGTGAATGGGTCGAATGGAGCTCCTTTGTGGTGCGCATGGAGATTGATTCGCATCGGGTCTCCTCGTCGGATGTGGTGGTCATGACGACGGACACGGTGCGTCACACGGAAGTGTTGAAATGTTGGTTGTCGGCTCGTCAGCCGTTGATTTTGTGTGGTCCTCCAGGCTCCGGTAAAACCATGACCTTGACGGCGGTGTTAGAGGCAATGCCCGATTTCGTCTTGGCCTCGTTGAACTTCTCGTCAGGAACGACGCCTGAGTTGATTCTGAAGACGTTGCATCAATACTGTGAGATCGTCGACAGTCCCGACGGCTTGGTGATGCAACCCAATCGACAGTCGTATCGGGACAATCAGTGGCTGGTCGTCTTCTGCGATGAAATCAACTTGCCCGCCCCGGATTTGTATGGCACCCAGACGGTGATCACGTTCTTGCGTCAACTGACGGAACAAGGTGGCTTCTGGAACCACGATTGCAAATGGATTTCCTTGCGTCGTATTCAATTCGTGGGCGCGTGTAACCCACCTACCGATGCGGGACGTGTCGATTTGAGTCGTCGCTTCTTGCGCCACGCGCCAGTGCTCTTCGTGGATTACCCCGCCGAGCAATCCTTGAAGCAGATCTACCGTTGCTTCAATCAAGCGATGCTGCGTGTGCATCCCAACCTGCGTGGCTTCACCGATCCTTTGAACGACTCCATGGTCGAGTTCTACTTGAAGAACAAGGAGAAGTTCACCCCCGATATGGCGCCACAGTATATCTATTCGCCGCGTGAATTGAGCCGTTGGGTGCGTGCGATGTACGAAGCCATCGAGAACATCGATGCGATGACCGCCGAGGAATTGGTGCGGCTGTGGGCCCATGAGGCCTTGCGTTTGTTCCAAGATCGTTTGATTGATCCTGATGACCGTGAATGGTGCTCCGAGTTGGTGGATGCCGTGGCCGCACGTCATTTCCCGGGTGTGAACCTGAACAGCTGCTTGAAGCGACCGATCTTGTACTCGCAATGGATCAAGAAGACATACCAAAGCACCAACATCGACGAACTACGTGAGTTTGTGGCGGCTCGATTGCGTGTCTTCTACGAAGAGGCCTTGGACGTACCCTTGGTCATCTTCGATGAAGTCTTGGACCACGTCTTACGCATTGACAACGTCTTGCGTCATCCCATTGGCCATATGCTGTTGGTGGGTGAATCTGGCGTCGGCAAAACCGTCTTGACGAAGTTTGTCGCCTGGATGAATGGTTTGAGTGTCTTCCAAATCAAAGCGAACAACAAATACACGATCGACCAGTTCGATGAGGATTTGCGAACGCTGTTCCGGCGCGTGGGTATTGACGGCGAGAAGATCTGTTTCATTTTCGATGAAAGCAATGCGCTGTCGTCGGCGTTCTTGGAACGTATGAATGCCTTGTTGGCGTCGGGTGAAGTCCCCGGCTTGTTTGAAGGCGACGAACGCACGCAATTGATGTCGGCGTGTCGGGAAAGCTTCCGCGAGAATGGGCTGGTACTGGACTCGGAAGATGAGTTGTATCGCAGCTTCACGAAGATGATTCAGCGCAATTTGCACGTGGTCTTCACCATGAACCCCGCCTCTGCCGATTTTGCCGATCGCTGCACGACGTCCCCGGCGTTGTTCAATCGTTGTGTGGTCGATTGGTTTGGTACCTGGAGCGATGCGGCATTGACCCAAGTCGCCTATGACTTTGTGAAGAACGTGGACAGCGGCTTCACGCAATATGCCGCGCCGGTGAAAGTGCCCGAGATGTTGTCGATCGTGACGAACACGCTGCAAAGCGAGAACATCGATTTGATGGAAGCCCTGGTGACGTCGTTGGTGTGCATCCACACGAGCGCGAAGACGGTGGTGCAGCGTCAAGGCAAAGCCTCGGGTCGTCAGCACTACTTGTCGCCCCGTGATTTCTTGGATTTGATTCACAAGTTCTTACGCACCGAAGAAGAGAAGCGCAATGCCGTCGAAGAGCAACAAAGTCACATTCGCACGGGTTTGCAGAAGTTGTTGGAGACACAAGACCAAGTCTTTGAATTGAACCAAGAATTGAAGGCGAAGAATGAGATTTTGAAGCAGAAGGACATTGAAGCGAACAAGAAGCTGTCGTTGATGGTGGAGAAACAGAACGAAGCAGAACAACGCAAAGCCATTGCGGAGAATTTAACGCGGGAATTGGAGCAACAAACTCATGAAATTACCATTCGCAAAGAGGTTGTGGAGAAGGAATTGGCGGAGGCTGAACCCGCCTTGGTCTCCGCAAAGCAATCGGTTCAAAACATTCGCAAAGCACAATTGGATGAAGTACGTGCCTTGACGAAACCACCGAATGCGGTGAAAATGACGATGGAAATGGTCTGTGTCATGATTGGGGAAGCGAGTACGGATTGGGCTGAAATTCGCAAATCGATTCGCAAAGAAGACTTCATTCCGTCGGTGGTGAACTTCGATCCGTTGAACTTGACCCCCAAGCAAATCAAATTGGTACAAGACACGTATTTGTCGACTCCGGACTTTGATTATACGTCGGTGGATCGTGCGTCGAAGGCGTGTGGTCCGCTCTTCAATTGGGCCGTCAGTCAAATCAAATACGCGACGATTTTGAAGAAGATCAAACCGTTGCGGGACGAGATGCTGGCGATTCAAGACCAATCGAAAGATTTGGTGGAACGTCAGCATCAGGCGGTGGAAGAAGTCTCCGAATTGGAGGCGATGATCAAGCAATACAAGTTGGAGTATGCGACCGCCATTCGCGAGACTGAAATTGTTCGTGCGGAGATGGAAAGTGTGTCGAAGCGTGTGTCCCGGGCCAATGCCTTGTTGAACTCGTTGCAAGAAGAGAAAGCGCGTTGGCAATCGACCGCAGAATCGTTCGATCAACAGATGGCGACCTTGATCGGTGACTGCGTCTTGTCGGCTGCCTTCTTGACGTACGGTGGTATCTTTGATCATCGTCTGCGTACGTTCTTGATGCAAGAATGGAGTGAAATGATGGACTCGCTGAAGATCCCGTTCCGCCCGGAGCTAGATTTGACCGCGTATCTGTCCAAGCCGACCGATTTGTTCCATTGGCAAGAATGCGGCCTGCCCAACGACAGTTTGGCGACTCAAAATGCGATCATCATGGAACGTTTCAATCGTTTCCCATTGGTCATCGATCCTGCGGGCCAAGCGACCAAGTTTATTCTGCAGAAATTCGCTGCGAATCGTATCACCCAAACGTCCTTCTTGGATGCATCGTTTTTGAAGACGTTGGCCAGTGCCATTCGGTTCGGCACACCCTTGTTGGTGCAAGACGTTGAGAGCATCGATCCCATTTTGAATCCTGTGTTGAATCGTGAGATCCAACGCACCGGTGGACGTTCCTTGATTCGTTTGGGCAACGAGGACATCGATTTCTCGCCGTCGTTCTTGATCATCTTGCTGACGCGGAATCCATTCGCGCGCTTCTCGCCGGACTTGTGCTCACGTGTGACGACGATCAACTTCACCATCACACCGGCGTCGTTGGAGTCGCAGGTCTTGAGTGAGATCTTACGCTCTGAACGCCCCGATGTCGACAAGCGTCGTTCGGACATGCTGAAACTGCAAGGCGAACAAAACGCGAAGATGCGTGAGTTGGAAGACCATTTGCTGAATCGTATCAGTGCGGTGCAAGGCGCGATCTTGGATGACAACACGGTGATTGACTCGCTGGAAGGAATCAAGGCGGAGGCCGCGCAATTGAGCCGTGAAGTGAGCAAGACGTCGGACATTATGGAGGAGGTGAAGTTGGTGTCGAACACGTATGTGTCCTTGGCCCAGGCGGTGTCCAATGTGTATTTCACGTTGGAGAGTTTGGGCGAAGTGAATGCTCTGTACCAGTTCAGCTTGCAGTTCTTCTTGTCGATTGTCCACGGCGTGTTGAACCAAGGCAAGGGCAAGGCTAGCAGTCGTAGTCTGGAAGAATTGCGTGCGTCGTTGTTCAAGGAGTTGTCTCGACGCGTCCTGCCAGGTTTGTTGTACGTGGACAAGGTCGTGTTCTTAACGCGACTGGGTCAGATCGTCACCTCCGGTACGGGGGCGGATTTGTCCATCGCGGAGACGGATTTCTTGACGAAAGGTCCCAGCCAAGTGGAGTTGTCCTCGACACTGCGCCAGCGTTACCAGCAGTTGTTGCCGGGTGTTACGTTGTCCGAAGCGCAAGTGAAGAACATCGTCGCCTTGACAGCGCTGCCATCGTTTGGTCAGTTCGACAAGTCGTTGGCCGCGCAGGCGGATGTGTGGGCATCGTTTGTCGCGGACGATCGTGCCAGTGCGTTTATGCCAGAAGATTGGATTCCGACGGCCGGTGCTCCATCGGCAGAACGTAACACCTTGTTGAAGGCGATTGTTACGCGCGCCTTGGCACCGGATCGCGTGTTACCCGTGTTGGAGGACTACATCAGTGCCGTCTTCGACAAGTTCGGTTTCAACTGGCGCGAGTATTGCAATGTGGACTTGCGCACGTTGGTGTTGAACGATTCCACGGCCGCGCGTCCACTCATGTTGTGTTCGCAACCGGGACAAGATGCATCGAGTAAGGTCGATGCCTTGAGTGCTTCCCTGGACAAGAGTCTGTTGCAAGTGTCGATGGGTTCTGCCGAGGGATACACCGAAGCCGAGAAAATCATCAGTCAAGCGGCGAAAACGGGATCCTGGGTCGTGCTACGCAACGTCCACTTGTGTCCGGAGTGGTTAGGTTTGTTGGAGAAGAAGCTGCACGGAATGAGCTTTGACAACAACTTCCGACTGTTTTTGACCTGTGAGATTCACCCCAAGTTGCCCACGGCCTTGTTGCGTCGTTCGGAGATCGTGGTGTTCGAATCGTCCAGTGGTATGAAGGCCAACTTGCAACGTTTCTATTTGAATTTGCCTGCGAAACGATTGGATCAAAATCCAGTCGAGCGTGGACGTTTGTACAGTCTGTTGGCATGGTTCAACGCCGTGGTGCAAGAACGTTTGCGTTACGCGCCGTTGGGATGGACCAAACGCTACGAATTCACCGATTCGGATCTGATGTGCGCGATGGATGTCTTGGACCAATGGGTCGATGACGTGGCCGGTAACCGCGCACACATTGATCCATCCCAATTGCCATGGCAAGCGCTCAAGACGCTTCTGGCGGAATCGTTGTATGGTGGCCGTGTTGACCAATCCTTCGATCAAACGGCGCTGGAGGCGTTCATTGCCTCCATTTTCAATGCGCGCAACTACGCTGCGGAAGCGGTGTTGGTTCAAGACAGTGCTGGCACGCCGATCTTGAAGCTACCCGACAGTCTCACGCGTGCTGCCTTTGAAGCATGGGTCAAGGACTTGCCCGATGCCAATCCTCCCTCGTGGATTGGTCTGCCAGCCACCGCGGAGAATCAATTGAAACGATTGATTGCCCAACGGGCGTTGTCACGGTTGGCGTTGTTGCAAGGGCTGGTCGAAAGTGGGGGCCATGTCGAGAAGAACGCCGCCGCGGCGCACAAGGCAGTGTTGGACACGGTCACGCGCTGGGTGTCTCATTTGCCCAACGTGGCGCAAGTACAGCAGGTGTGTGCGAAGTTGACCGCGTTCAACACGGTGGTGTCGCGCAACCTCGCACGTGAGGTGCATGTGGGATGGCAGGTGCTGGAGCGCTTGTTGCCGGATTTGGCGGGTATCCAATCCTTCGTCACCGGCGCTAGCAAGGCCACCAATGCCATTCGCGAATGGATGGCAGCGTACCACACGGGAACGGTCCCGGCGAAATGGAAGAGCCTCTTCGCGACAACCGAATTGATGACGTTGAATCAATGGATGGAACATCTCTTCCAACGCCTGCAGTTCGTCCTGTCCCTGGATCATGCCATGTCCTCCGCATCGCACGCGGGTTTGAGTCATTTCGCGTTCCATTTGGGTGAAATGTTCTATCCCGAGGCGTTTATCATCGCCATTCGTCAGTTGACGGCACAGGTATGTGTGTATTGTTCTTGAGTGTTGTGGTTCGCAGCTGTCGCATGACTTAATCAACTGTTGTTTTGTGCATTGCAGGATAACAAATGGGGATTGGAGGATTTGGAGTTGTATTTGGACATTGGCGGCGATCATGTGACCTCCGGGATCGCTCAAGATGTCTTGGTCTCGGGTTTGTTCATTCAAGGCGCAGAGTGGGCTACCAACAACAACGAATTGGTCTTCTCCGACCAATTGGCTTTCGCCTTGCCTCCCAGCAAGTTGAAATGGCGACCAAAGGCGGTCAAGTCGGCACAGCACCACTTGACGGCCATCCCGGTGTACACTGGAGAGAGTCGAAAGAATTTGGTCTGTCAAGTATTGGTGAACACCAATGCGTCGATCCCAGCGGCACTCTGGGCTCAACGCAGTGTGGCCATCATCTTGCAGGCACCGCTCAATTAGATTCGTGACGACATTGTACAACCGTAGCTTTATGTAGGAGAGAAAAACTATAGATATATCAATGAAAAAAAAAAACCATATCAGAAACAGAGAACTAAATAATTGTGGCACAAAATGGAATCTGTGTTTGTTGCTTCGGCCTTACCGACAGTCGGTAGAAGAATCTGCTGTTTCTGTTCCGGTTCCCTCAGAAGCAGCTACATGCACTGTGACACTGAGCCTGAGTGAGAACATGTTGTTGTCTGAGGATGGGACCCGTTTCAAGTTTGGTCACCTCGCCATCGACCGTTTTCCTTTTTGCAGCGGCAGCGGCAGTTGGAAATTCCGCACGAAGCGAAAGGATTGGAAATAACTTTGAAGCGCCATCTCCATCGAGTGGAAAGATTCATCAATGAGACCATATTGCATTGGTATTGAAAATAGCTTGGAAACGATTGCAAAAGGAATCACTGGCTTATTGTATCGATTGTTGAAGAAAAGTCTTCTAGTGTCGATCCGTAGGAGAGAAAGAAATGGCGTCAGCTGTCGATGCCTCACTTGCAGCATCAACATCCAACGCTCTGGAAGACCAAACCGTTGCCTGGGAAAATGCCAAAGACCTTCCATTCATTGGAACCGATGCCAGTTTAGCTGATAAATCGGGCTTCAAGCATTCCGCTTCATCGGGCGGCGGCAACCCATCCTTGTCCATGATGAAGTCAAAAGCCTTCGGACAAAGCAAACCCTTAGAGGCAGATTTATTAGCCAACATTGAAGAATCTGAATTGGATGATTTGTTTGCGAGTGCCGACAAAGAAATCCATCGCCAATCTCCACGCGCCGAAGCGGCAGCGGTTGTACCAACCTCATCGTCTTCCCAGGAGAGCAAACCTCCTTCAGTCAGCGTGCCACCTGTATCCACCGAGTCTCAACCAGAAATTAATCAGCAACAATCAGAACAGTCTTCGTCATCTATGCGAGACACGATAACGAAAGTTCCACTGGAAGCGCCACAGTCCAAAGACATGCACGAGACGGTCAAATTCGACGACCCGAAAGGCAGTCCAAGAGTTGCAGCATCAACAGATAACCCTCCCGTTTCTTCATCTAGCCCGCTCAAGCAGTCATCTGAAGAGCTCCTCAATGTATTGGATCATATCGACAGCAACTTCCCCGACACCGCGATCGCCCCTGAAAAGCCACCGATCGAGAAAAAAGTTTCGATTCAAGATGCCACCGTATCAGAAACGAAAAGCGGATCAGAAGCAGTAAAGCCACAGCGCCAAAAGAGTTTATCGAAAGACTTATCCACACCAAAGGCCGCGGACAACAAGGCGGTGAAGAAGGGCAAAGGTTCCGTCTCGGAGCTATCCACCGAAGACATGATCAATGCTGCCGAAGCCTTGGCCCTCAAAGCGAAGCATCAAAAGGGACCCTTATCAACACAAAATCAATTGCCACCGAAGAAACCGCCCACATCACCGTCTGATAACAAGAACCCGCGACGCAAATCGAAAATTGGCGCGGCCGACGCGACGGGGAGCGACGATCCTGTCGGCTCCACAGCCGCTGCTAACACAACCTCCGCAGAAGCCAATTCAAAACGTAAATCAAGCTTACCACCGCTGGTTAAGAAGCCTACACCACGTCGCAAAAACGATGACGCGAGTGTCACTGCAGATGAGCAGTCGACGGTTGGGGACACGACCGATGCTGCCGCAGCCAACGCGCGGGTTCGACAAAAGCGTAAATCGTTAGGTGGGCAACCTTCTGCGGCGGGCGAAGAGACGGACGATGATGCTAGCAAAGTCAAATCGACGAGTAAAGCGGCCGTGAGGAAGCCTCGTTCGTCGTTGCCGGAGCTCGTCAAGGACAAAGACGGCGCCACGGCCAGCAACGTGCAAGTTTCACCCATCAAAAACGCCGGCAGCTTGCTCAGCAAGAAACGAGAATTGATGCAGCAGTATACGAAACGAGTACCAGCGAAGGATCCTGCCAAATTGAAGCTGCCACCGATCGCCGGAGCCAAAGAGCTCGACGCCGGCTCTGCGGACGAAGGTCATCTCACCAGTCAAGAGACGCCCGGACGAGCAGCACCGTCGTCTCACGAGGCCAAAACCCGCGCACCTCATTCCTCCCCTCCTTTCAGTCGCAACAGCAATCCACGGGGAAGTTCCGAGGCCGTTGGAACGACCGATGACAACAACTCGTTGTCCTCGTCACCGACGAAGAAGCGACGGAAACCGCTCTATCTGCGCATGATCGCCAAGGCACAAAAGCTGCTGCTGGACGAAGAACGACGCAAGGTAAGCCACCTCCTCCTACCCCCCACCACTTGTACACCACTTTGACTCCTATTGCGCGATGTCTATGCAGCAAGAGGACTACCACAAGCAACGTGCCATGCGACCGAAGAACACGCCGTCGCGTGCCGAGCTGAAGGATCACATGCACAAATTTGAAGAGTTTATGAAGTCCAAAGCGGAATTGAGTCGTCAAAACCACGTGGCCCAGATACGCGCCCTGAAAGAACAACGTCGACACCAGTCACGCCACCTGTCGCAGGGCCTGTCGCAGTCCGGAGACGACGATGGCGACGGGAGCATCACGTCGATGGATGCGGGAGAAAGCATTCTGGGCGACCCCTCTGCATTTGAAACCGCTGTACCTGGCGAAACAACGACAACGACGACGGCCACCGCCACCACCACCGCTGCGGATGTGGAGAAAACGCCGATCAAGGGCGCGGCCAAGATCAAACTGCAGAAAGAACTCGAGAAATTTGAACAGATCACCCAAGCGCTGGCCGAACAGAAGAAAGAACGTCAACGCCAGTACCAAGGACTGTTGAAGAAAGCAGGTCTCGTGGATGCAAATGCGCCAGAGGCGGCGTCACCGTCGGAGAAAGCCGACGGCGGTCAGCAGCACGAGCACGCCCCGCACCATGACCACATCACACCGACAAAGCCCAAGAAAACCGTCAAAACGACCATGGCCGTGCACGTAGTCACCATTGGCGATGATCCAGAAACGATGCATCAATTGAGCCCCCGCGGCCATGATGCCGATCACCAGCACTCGGGCCACAAGAAGAAATCGCCACGTCAAAGTACCCCCCATCGCGCTTCACACGCGACCATCGACAACGCCGGCATCTCCAACGACGATGAGGATGACGATGAGAACAAGACGCTGGGGACGAAAGCATCGGTGTCGTTCAGTATGCTGGATGTGTTGGACGACGAAGCGTTGGAAGTCTTGAATCACCATCGTCATGCGGGCGAGGAAGGCGCCAACGGTGGAACCTCCGACGCGAATGGGGAGAACGGTGACGAGGGCGAAGAGAACATGGTTCCCATCTCGTTGGCGGATTATATCCCGGCTTTGAATGAACAACCGTTGCCAGAGACGGTGAAGGTGTCGGAGGGCTTCTTCGACGACCTGTTGAAGGCCGATGGCAGCGCTGCCGGTGACGACATCGTCAAAGTGATCACAACCGACGAGGACGAGGAGTTGATGATCGCTGACGACGCCAATTCGAATCGAACGATCACGGCAGGAACCTCTGTGACGAGTATGACGGACGAGTTGGCCTCGACAATGACAGTGATTCCTGCGACCGCGCCGCCGGATGATGATGATGGAAGCATCGTTGACAATGTACCCGACTTGACGGACAAGGAGGTCGCCTATTTCGTGGCCGACGACTGGATTGACATGCTAGCTGCATCATCGATGTCGATGGATGCTCCACCATTGATAGGCGATACCGATGAGGCGATGTAGAAACGTGGAACACGGTGCCGGTCTCGCCTGTTGTACATAGCACAAGGGGAGAGACGCTGCGCGTTTCGTCGTCAGTGTCTCCCCCCTTTCTTTTCTTTTCATGGTTCTAACGATCATTGTATTACCCCGCGTATAGCGGGTGGTGGTGGTTTTGTGTGGTACTGCCTGTTGCCTGTAGTTTACCTTCGTTTGTCCGTTCATTCTCGTGGGTGGGTTGGATGGTCGCTCGCCTCCACCTTTTCTGTCAACAATCCCCCCCCATGTCATTACGTTTGTAAATATTAAGCCAGACAAAGAGAGGAAAATATGAAATATGTGAGTCCCCACAACTTTAGAACTGCTACACATATACTATACAGAACTGGGGGTGCAGACGACAGATGAATGACAAACCCCGACGGACGCACCAGCGCAGACGCCACTGGCAATATTTTCAAATTTGATCTGCGCGCAGCTTGTGGTGGCAGGGGCGAGTCGAGGCTCGTCGAGAGAGAGAGAGAGAGAGAGAGAGAGAGAGAGAGATAGAGAGAACAAACGCAAGAAGATATTCTATTTGATCAGTAAGAATGTATCTTGTGCGACCATTAGAGGAGCTGAAGTGAACATTTTATCGCAATCTACATGTCCCACAGCAGTATCTCGATAAATCACACTTGACTTTGGATGCACTTTAGTTACATACTCGAAAATAGCATTAATATTTGTCACCATTTGATCAATAGGTAGAAAATGAGCCCCTGTATTGAGAATCAGCAGAGAGACGTTCATAATTGCGATTTGGTCCGCCCAAGGCGATTTCTTGTAGATCTGTGGGATTCAGACCGTTGGATCGAAGCATACTCAGATTGAAGCTCGGGATAAAATCCCCACAATCCATTGTGACCGTTTCCTCTCAGACAGGGGCCATTTCAGGACAGAATCCAGCACAGCGATCGTGAAAATATTTTCGTTTGAGTCCCCCACTAAAAGTATATTACGACCATTCATTATCTGACACATCTTTTCCGGTGACCATGTTTCCAATGCGTCGCGTTTTGTGGGTTTCCATCGCAGTCGAACACCTTGATGTGTCTGTGGTTTCTGATTATTTGAGTTGTGTGACTGTTAGATTGCACCGGAGACAACTCCTCGCTGACACTTGGTCTCACTTTTCATTGACTAATGGGACATCCGTTTCTTAATGAGGTTTCTTCGTCTCCGAATGACAACCAATCAAACAAAAATAACAAGACTACTTACTCCCATTATCAATATCATTTCCAATTATTTTTCAATATCAACATCTCAATCAACAAATCACATCTCAATCGTTCCACATCGAACTATGTAGCACCCAAATGCCGTGCCCATATCGGCTGTCCATTCTCATCCGTCGCTCCAGATTTGTAAGCATCGATGAACTCAAAACATTCTCCAAAGTCTTTCCATGGCTTCATACCATAACTCAACAAGATCTGCAACTCTGATTGCGTGAAGCCGAAGTTCTCACTTCTCTCTTCCATTTCGTCCTCTTCGTCTTCGTCGTCTTCTTCGTCAAGACCAAGCTCTCTGTCGACCACAAGATTTGCAATACGATCACAGTGACGATTTTCTTCACGAGGGATCCAAGTGTATTGTGGAATACATGGTAACGAGGAAATTAATTGCACTGCTTTTCGGTACAATGGAATTAACTTCTTGTGTTCGACTTGATACTCTCCACTGAGTTGACGAATAATCAATTGACTGTCACCACAAATTTCCAAGTTCGGAACCTGTCTCTCAACGCACTCTTCAAGACCTATCAGCAAAGCAGAATATTCAGCTTGATTGCTTGTCTTTTTATCACCCAAATAATCAGAGTCGAACCACACGCAATCTTTGTATCCTCCTTTATTTATTTCGAAAAGAGCAGCTGCTGCACCAGCATGCCCTGGATTTCCTCTCGATACTCCGTCAAACTCCAAACGAAACTTAGGCATCTCAAGAATGCAGTCAGTGGATAATTATGTCAGGAACAACGGAACAATAACAACTGCGGAAGGGGAAGCGAATACAATCACAACCAAACTCCGACGGACGCACCAGGAAGCACAGAGCGCAGAAGCCCACCGGCAATATTTTCAAATTTGATCTGCGCGCAGCTTGTGGTGGCAGGGGCGAGTCGAGGCTCGTCGAGAGAGAGAGAGAGAGAACAAACACAAGAAGATATTCTGTCGACGACACAACATTAACTTGACCGATCCACATACCTTGGCGAGAAAATACGAAAGGTATCATGGCGGACGTAGCGATGGATGTCGATGAAATCCAGATCGATGTTGGTAGCAGCAGTGCTGCGGCCAAGTCGTCTGGTGGGAAGAAGGACAAATCGTCCTTGCCCTGGGTAGAAAAGTATCGGCCAGATTCATTGGATGAACTGATTGCCCATGAAGATATCATTAAAATCTTGAACCAATTGATCGAAAGCAACAGGCTACCGCATCTGTTGTTCTATGGTCCTCCTGGAACCGGTACGTGGCTCTTCTGTTGTTATCGCCCTCCCCGCTCGTCGAACCCCTTCTCACTTTTTTCGTGTACTGTCATTGCAGGAAAGACCTCTACCATTATTGCCTGTGCGAAGAAAATGTACGGTGAAAACTACTCCGCCATGACACTCGAGCTGAACGCCTCCGATGATCGTGGTATCGATGTCGTGCGCGATCAAATCAAAGAGTTTGCCGGAACTAAGAAGCTTTGGAGGTGAGTGAATGCTGATCCAGGTGAATCCACGAGTGATCTATACTTACCTATGATGCATTTTCATCAGTACTGGCGTCAAACTGATCATTTTGGACGAGGCCGATGCGATGACGGCCGATGCACAGGCTGCCCTGCGTCGTGTCATTGAAAAATACACGTCAAACACACGCTTTTGCATGATTTGCAACTACGTGAATAAGATCATTCCTGCTCTTCAGAGCAGATGCACCCGGTACGTTGATTCCCTCGGTTCATCCTCCTCCCCCTCCCCCCGCTGTCTGAATTCGCAAGTGCTAGAGCAACATGAGAAGATACAATCGTATCTACGGATCATGTTGTGTAGTACAACTCTTGCTACATTGAACTCAAACATCGCATCGTCTTTTACACGATGCGGTGGGCCAATATTCTACCCGTGGGATTCGTTTGTTGTTGTGGAGTCCCCTGGGATCAGCATCGCGCCAACATGTGCTCTCTCTTTCTCTCTCTCCCTCTCTCTCTCTGTGTCATATCTGTTCCTCCCAACATTTTTCACTGCTGTTCGACTCCTTTTCTGACTATGATTGTTCTTCTGTGTAGATTCCGCTTCTCTCCGTTGAAGCCCGAACAAATTGCGTCTCGGTTGGATGGCATCGTCGCGGCGGAACGCGTGGAAGCCACCGCGGGTGGTAAAGATGCCTTGATGCAACTGGCTGCGGGCGATATGCGTCGTGTATTGAACTTGTTGCAGTCTACACATATGGCGTATGGTGAAGTCACCGAAGATAATGTCTATCTGACGGCTGGTGCAGCGATGCCCTCGGTCATTCAAGCGATCGTGCATTCCTTGTTGAACGATTCGTACCAAGTCGCCTACGAACAGCTGCTGAAGACAGTGCACGAGTTTGGCTATGCGTTGGTGGACATTGTGACGGAAGTCACGGGTGTCATTGCCAAGAAGGATCTGCCGCAAGATGCCATGGCCTATGTCATGGACAAACTGTCCAACGTCGAGTATCGCCTGTCGAAAGGCACCTCCGAACGATTGCAAATGGCGTCGTTCGTTGGCATCTTCTTCGTCTTGCGAGAGATGATGACGGCATAAACGCCCATGACCAATGCCTCCCTATTGAATTATTGTACATAGCACCTACTGTTGACGCTCTGGCGCACGGTAACCTTCCTTTGGCTCCCTAGTAATGAAGTATAAACTGGAGATACATATCTGCCCCAACTGTGAGCACTGAGGACCGCACAGCGATGAACTAATTAGGTCTGAATCAAGGAACTGCCGTAGGGGGATGGAGGTGTCAACGAGATGGAGAAATTGGGAAGATGTCGCCGCATCTAATCGACAGAAAGAACGGTGTGGGGCAGCCCCATCAACAGCTATTACTCGGCGTCCCACTTGGTGCCAGTTCAGCAGCAACAGCAACAGCAGCAGGAGTGGCAGTGGCAGCGGAAACAGCAGCGGTGTTGTTCGTTCCAAGAATCTGAGCGGCTTGTGCAATACGCCAGTCCTTGGCATTGCCCGGGCGTCGAGTAACCTACGAACGTGGGTGACACCCAGACGACGGTGTTCAGTGCTTTAATCGCTGTTTCGATGCGAGTCGTAGTGCCTTATCGTACCTTCTTTGCGCGTAAATCCAAGTACGCTTCAATATCGCGAACATTGACACCCGCTTGGACACAACGAACCATCAGAAAGTACATCAAGTCCGATGCTTCGCTGGCAATGTCATCGGGAGTCTCGGCCTCAATCAACTCTTGCGCCTCTTCCAACAGCTTTTGCTCCAACAGCCGACGATCTTCGAACAAACGCTTCGTATAGGACCCAGGTGGGGCTCGTTGTTTCCGTTCCAGTAAAGTCTGTTGGAGATGCTGTAATCCAGCCGGTTCACTGAAGGCGCCACCGTTGCAATGGCCCCAACACGAGTATGAACACAAGTGGCAGAACGCGGGTGGTTCACCCGCCTGAATGACCCGCATTTTTAGCGCATCACGGTCACAATCCAGGCGGCAATCCAACAAATGCTGAACCATACCACTACTATCACCTTTACGCCACAGAGATTGACGTGATCGCGACCAGTAAATACCACGTTTCTCTACAAAGGCGGCGGTGATACTCGCCGTGTTGGAATAGACCAACCCCAGGCACTGATTGCGCTCGTCACACACAACGGTGGCGATTAATCCATCAGGACGATCCGTTTTTATTTGATCCAAAAAATAATCCACCGAATCGTACGATTCTTCAGACGCTACGGTGGCGCAGAGAGTCAATGCTGAAGAGCCAGCAGCCAACCGATCGCTTCGAACGCTGCGGGCATCAACACAATGAGGCAATCCTTCACATGCATGTAGCCATAGGGCAATTACCTGGGAGGTATGGCGATGTGGAAGTGTTCGCTTTGATTGAGCAGAGATGTCTGAAAGGCATCGTTTGGGATCGGTTAACGAGTGACTCACGGGTCAAAGCGCACCGTTCCTTACCACAACTGATGGGGCGGGAATATGGCCTGCAGGAAACTGAATGTAAACCTATCCACAGCAATTTGTTAAGGTTGGTGGGACAGAGGAAGTGGGGGCATAGACACACAAACCTCGATGGAAGCATTAGGCTCCTTCAATAGCTTCAGCAGTCGCGCTGTTTTCTCAGCCAAAGCTTCACCATCACTCTCATGCATCCTGCAAATCACATCGGCATATATTTCAGAAACAAACTCTGCAAGCGTAGTTGTCTGCGTGAACGTACACGATGAAGAAATGAGCGATGTAGTCGCGCCATTTCGTGATTTTCTGGTCCATGGTCTCCACGTCATTGATGCGAAGCCCCAGTCGACTACGAGGTAGCGAGGATAGAGATTGCTGAATATCCACAACTCCACTGACGTTGTCTTGAAGACAAATCGCTCGCTCGTCAAATACGAAGTTCGCCACGCCACTGTCCAACATGGAGATCACTGTGTCTTCGTGATACTGAGGTAGCGCGTTGTAAACGCCAAAGAGAGGTCGATGAAACAGCTGTCGCAGTCGCTTCAAGATAACCTCTTCACGGAGATCGCCTGCATCAATACCATCCAACGACACTAAAACTGGAGTAAGTACATTCCAGTGGAGGAGAGCCTCCACATGCTGACGCCAGGCATCATCGTCTCCTTTGGCGAGTAGATCCTTAGAAACATCAATCGATTGCAACAACATTGCTCCTACGTATTTGATTCACACGCTTCTATGTGAGGAGTTGTGCGCGGTTCCTGCAAATGTGGGTCAAGAGCATGAGTATTCGCATGAAAGATGGTATTAGAAGTCGCACACTACCCGATTTGCCTGCGTCGTCGTCGTCGTCGTCGTCATGGACGGTCGCTTACAAATGCAACGCTGCTGCTGAGTTGGGAGTGCGAGAGACGCATGCTATTCAAACTATGCAGTTGTTTTTGTGTCTCATCTCTCAATCATTTGTTCAATACATCTTTGCTTGAAAAGAGCCGTAAAGATGTGTTCGGGATAAAATTAAAGCGCGGCAAGCGTTCTCTCCTCACACGGAACACAGACTCTATGTTGATTTGGGAAGATGAGTAGTTGGCTTCTCTCCGCCGCGACACCAACGCGGCGCAGCGTGTCGCCAAAAGATCGCAAACCGCCTGCAGTGAAATGCAGCTGTAGAATAAGAGAAGCTGTCAAAAGAAGTGATCGCTTTGACCAGGGAATTTCTCGACCGCTGTCACTTATCTTACGCGAACATCGACACATTGGTGTAGACGATCGTTGGAAGCTAGGCACCAGTGAATTGCGAGCAATTGTAACGGAAGAAAAAGGTGAGTTTTTTGGGTCGTTGGATTTCTCCTACCGTTGAGAGGAAAGATGTTAGTGTTGGATCCTGGTCAATTATTTCTTCGTATTTGACCTGCGAACAAGCTTGAGAAGTGCTTTTTATATGTTTATGATCATTTCCATCTGCGTTGGTGATTGAAATTCTAATTCCGTTTCCGGTTGACTTGTCTTGCAGGGTTTCTTTATCTACTTTCCATTCAACAAGAATCATGAGCAACAGAGCTGGAGGAAACTCTCGTGCCGCGAAGTACGATCACTTGATCAAGCTTTTGCTGATCGGAGACTCAGGTAAGATTGTATAGGTCGTCCCTGTTCAGAAGGTGTCTTAACAATGTTGAACGTTTCTGTCCGTTAGGTGTTGGCAAGTCTTGCTTGCTGTTACGATACTCCGATGATTCATTCACGTCATCGTTCATCACAACCATTGGTATTGACTTCAAGATCAAGTCTATCATGTGCGGTGACGCCAAGGTTAAGCTTCAGATCTGGGACACTGCCGGCCAGGAACGTTTCCGTACGATCACCACCGCCTACTATCGTGGTGCCATGGGAATTTTGCTGGTCTATGATGTTGGAGAGGCCAACAGTTTTACCAACGTTCGCAACTGGATGCGACAAATCGACCAAAACGCTGCCGAGAACGTCAACCGTGTGTTGATTGGCAACAAGTGCGATGTGGATGCTAGTGATAGAGTACGTGTGTCGGATCTGCTGTGTTGCTGATGTCTTCAGTATTCTTACCCTGTCTTGTATCTACTCCTTCACAGAAAGTTACCAAGGAACAGGGAGAAGCGTTGGCCAAGGAATTCAACATTCGCTTTTTTGAGACTTCGGCGAAGTTGAACATCAATGTGGATGAGTGCTTCATGGCCATTGCCAAGGACATCGTGGAGCGATTGAAAGAGAACCCGGATCATTATGGATCAAGTGGTGGAGCCATTTACGTCAATGAGAACAAGAAAACAGAGAAGAGTGGATGTTGTTAAATAGCCCCCCCCCCCCGGGACGCGGGAGGAGGAACCAGACGACACGTTCAATCTTAGGTGAACGTTGCGTTGCGCCTTTCGTCGCCAATGTTAGAAGAACCATCACCATCCACACGAACATTCCCTTCTGCTCTCCATCATCCCCTACCACCCCCCCCTGTGTGATCCCATCCAAACATTTTGCAAGACAAGAGCCCAGAAGGAGAAGAAAACGGTGAGCCAACCAGACCCAGACGTCGTTGTCGTCCACATGAGAAGCTACTCGGTACTCCGTGGTCATCGATCGTTCTCTGGTCTTACGGGTTCTCTGTTTATTCTTTTTTTTTTCTTCTTTTTTGGTTCCTCTTTCTCCTTCTTTTCCAGCTGTGGTTCTTGCATTGACCGACTAGTATTTTTATTTTGGATGGAAACACAACGTACCGACCTATGCCCATTCACATTCACCCCAACACCGACCACACCCAACCGAAGCATGCTTATTTTCACCTATACTCGCCCCTCTACCACCACCACTACCACCACATATATGCAATAACAGGATAATTAACTATCTGTCGTTTTTTGGAAACCACCAACTCCGCTTCACACTTGGTTCACACTCAGTTCACCTGCTGTTCCTCCTCTGCTCTTCCACCTTCGACTTCGCCTCCTTCGACATACACACATAGATATTCTTCTGTTGCACCATTCACACTCAATGCGATTGCGCTTAGCTCGTCCTCGAGCAGGTTCTTTCCAAGGGCTTGCTGGGTTCCATTGTTGTTTCTTTTTGCTCACTTCTTCTTCGTCGTCGTCTTCTTCTGTCTCCCTCCACCACAAGAATAACATACATATACTATAGTAGCGTAGTTCTTCTCTTTGTTCTCTCACTCTGCACTGGCTTTTTGCCTCCCGCGCCACCCCCACCACCGCCACCGCTACCACCACCACCCACCCCCTTTCCGTGCGCTTTGTTGCTGTCTTGATTGATTTGGCATTCTATTTCATTGTGTCGTGGTATGTTGTCATATTCGTGGAGGGTCCTTGCTGACGGTGATCTTTCATCGCGTGGACGCGTAGTTGTCTCAGTTGTTACATGTAAAAACAGCAGTTAATCACGCCACGAGTCTCCATCTGCGTCATCGTCAGGGTCTCCTGCACGTTTATGTACCACAGCCCGAGCGGGACGCAGTCGCACCTTCTCATCCATGGCCTCACCGGGGTAGTAGCCACCGTCCGCAAACATCCAATCGTCGAAATCGCCGTCGTAATCATCACCTGGATTGTCTTGGTCGTTGAGTGACTGCGATGAGGCCATTCCTCCAGCCGCTGCGGCTGCGGCTTCGGCTTCCTGTTTGCGACGGTAGCGACGTCGCCTTCGCAAACAAAGACTCAACAGACATACCAATATGCAGAGGAAAAGGAACGGAACCAGAATCAGCAAGAGAACAAACGACAATCGCATAGAACGAACCGATACGGACTGTAATCCCGCAACAGACGACGACGATTGCAATGCCGTCGCAGCGGCAGTGCCTAA
Organism: Poteriospumella lacustris; assembly: GCA_008000375.1. NCBI lineage: Eukaryota > Chrysophyceae > Chromulinales > Dinobryaceae > Poteriospumella > Poteriospumella lacustris. Next base: position 78,227 of record SMOI01000155.1, read on the forward strand.
GATTGTGCCTAATATCGTCGGGCTCGTGGTTGGTTGGTGGCTATTCGATGGCGACGACGAAGACGGTGTCGGTGCGGCGGTGGGCATAACAGAAGGGGATGCAGAGGAGGTGACGAAGGGCCACATAGTCGGTGACGCTGACGGTGCAGCTGACGGCGAGGCGGAAACCATCGATGATGGATCATACGTCGGCGACGGCGTCGGCAGTGGAGTCGGGATGTCCGTGGGCTCGGCACTGGGCGCCTGCGTGGGCGTCGGAGTGGG
>SMOI01000156.1:15276-55984 GCA_008000375.1 Poteriospumella lacustris
CTCATCTTTCGCTCTGGCGGAAAACGAAACCGTGGAGAATCACCGGACAGAGCAAATCAACACAATGAAATGAAGGCACTGTGACCAAAACCACGACCAATGGCTGTATCTTGATGTGCTGTACATATGCCACGAAACGATGGCGCACATGGGAGAGACGGACACACACACGGACAGGTTGAAAGACAAGAGGGGGAACCGAGAACCTTTGAAGAGGTCGAAATACAGATAGTTAGGCAGAAAGGGAGAGGGTGGAGAGCAGAAGTGCTATAATAGGGGGGGGGTTGAGGTGGAAGCAAGTGACGAAACAAACGAATTCTACACATTGAGGTAAAAACTGGACCTAACGCTAACAATATAGTGAAATGCGAAATACATCTCCGACAAGCTGTCTCCGGAAATACAGAGACAACCGACACAATAAATGGGAAGAGAAAGAGGAGAAAGAGGAGAAAGAGGAGAAAGAAGAGAAAGAGAAAAGCAAACTGATTGGAGAACTACAGTAGGCAAGATAACAACTTTTTGCATGTATATGTCACTGTCTATTCGTTGAACAAAGGTTTCAACGAAAAGAGCCGTGCAGGGAAACAGGAAAACAACAGCGAGGTCACAATTGACTCGATAACCTCCGATGCAGGGATCGTTGAAATAACTGCTGTATTGAAAGAAAGGCGCAAGAACTTGCTCTTTGAGGGAAGTGGGTTGCAAAGAAATAGAATGAAAGAGAGAAAGTAGCTCGGCAAACGAGAAACCAATGAGCAACAATGAGAAGAAAGACCGCAACTGACTCCACAAAACAAACTTGCACAACACAGCACTCGTTGCCTGTGTATGCTTCAAAGAGACAGTTGCTCACGAAAGAGGGTTTCGAATGCGAATATCAAACGAACAGTAGGTAGCCACCAAGCGAAGGCAAGTATAAGTTGTCAGTGTCGAGTACCAAACGACAAACAGAGCGACTCGAGGCAAACACCAGAACGACATATGGTACATGCGAGGAGTGCAATTGCGAGTCACCGCAGACAACTAGCCCTGAATCGATAAACAGGAAAGGAAACAAGAAAGAGACCCGGCGAGTCGACTGTCCTCATCAAAGCGACGTCTCTTTACGCTCCATCGGCAACGATGGCTGCCTCTTCACGGGTGCAATAAGCGATTACTGAAATGGACGAGATTTTCTTTTCATCATCAGGCAGCCATATCTTGAGAACACCTCCACTTTGGACGTGTCTCGGTACAGACATGAAAATCGAAGGAATCTGACTCTCGCTGTTGCTTTGATAACTGTCAGTGGAGGCAGAAAAATTGGTGGCGTTGGAGTTGGCCTTGCCCGCACTTAGCATCTCCTCGCGAGTCGCTGGAGTAGGTGAAGCTTCATCGACCGGCATCACATGTTCATCAAACTGTTCTGCAGTATTGACGAGCCGCGGGGATGTTAATGGGGGGATTTGAATGGGAGGTAGTGGTGGTCGAAAGGGCGCATAGTGCTGTTCGAGGAGCATTTCTTGATCAAAAGACACGGTCCTATCTGAATGAAGATGAAAGCTAGAGCTGCTCGAGAAAGGTCGATTCAACTGGCTTTCAATAGTATCGACACTCATGCTTCGTAAACGCATGCTTTCTGTCTCTGCACTATCCATTCCGAGAGTGGATGAGGAATTCAACGGTGACTTGCGCGATCTGCCACTGCTCTCCTTCGACCGTTTAATCGCTTCATACGCTGTATCAAGATGCTTCGAATCAATGTACTTCCCAACAGTATTGCCAAACTTGCGCTTCGTATTTTCGTTGCTACCATGCGACCCGACCGCTCCAGTGAAATTGATGGTCTTCTTCGCGCTGGCTTCATTGGTTGGCGTTGAGGCTTTCGAGAGAGGTGGTGGATGCTGAATCGAAGATGCAGCCTGAAGCAATTGCTGGAAATGTCTTGGGGATGGAGCTTGATCAAAGCTAGCATCCATGTCAGAATCGAAGATGGCAAAGCCAGAAAAACTGAACTTGCACACAACTTGAACTCCTTTCGGCGACTTCGACAGAAACTGGGCGTCGTGGATGAGGAAAATAACATCCGGAATAGCAACATGGATATGCTCCATAAGCTTTGTAATGTTAGAATTGTTGAAAACAAACGTCTTTCTGGCAGGTTGGGTTGGCTGGGAGGGATCCGCGGGCATCACCAAACCATCACCGTAATGAAGCTGCAATTCATACGTACAATCCGGGTTGCAGTTCTCTTGTACAAATTGGTTGACTAGATCTTGATCAAATGCCAACATTAATGTCTCGAGAAGGCGTGGGAGCATGCGAATATCTTGATCGCGACTGGTTGCCATTTTGGAATTCGCGTCAGAACAAAGTCACTGAGAAAATTAATTCGAGCAAAAAGGAATCATGCGACGCAACACGAAATAGGAAACAGGAAAAGAAAGATGACGTCTTCAACTCGCTTTTTGTTGTCTTTGTTGCTTCATTTCCTTGTTGTATCCAAAGGATATCCTGGCTGACGTTGCTGCTGCTCCTGCTGGCGCGGCTTCTTCACTTCACTGGTGGAGCGGCAGTTTGATTTTTGGGAGCACGATACACGAGCAACCTATAACGTGAAACGCCCAAACTCTTCTAAGCGACTTCATCGAGTTTTACTGCATGTAATCCTAATCACCTGCGTATGACATTCTTACTCGAGGAATTGAGTTACATTGATCGTAACAAATAAATTTACAAGACGCGATGAGCTGATCTTGTTACACTGTGTCCACAAGAATCAATGCCTGTAGAATTGCAAAAAAGAGGTTCTTCTATACGACAATATGTTCAAGCTAAATACTACAGAAACGCCAGACGCTGATGTTTTCCATAGTTGCAAGACTTTACGCACCAATGGTGGTAGGAATCTTCAAGTTGGCGAAACGAGTGTTGCGGAGACCAGGGCGGACATAGTCGTCACCGGCAGTGTGCTCAACGCCCAACTTCTCGTGAGAATCAACCTGGACCAACTCGTTGACAACGGCAGCAACCTTATCGGCCAAAGCCTGCTCCTCAGCAGTAAGAGATCTCTTAGCCTTCTTGGCGGCAGCAGCGTTCTTGTCGGCCTGGACAGCCAAAGGCAAGATGTCGTTCAACTGGCGAACGCGATCCTTGGGGTCCTTCGAGATGAAGATACCCTCGGACAATAAGTTGCGGATACCAGAAGGGTTAGTGATCAAGTTGGAAGCCTTTTGAACCATCTTGTCGGTAGGGCCTCCATAGGCAGCGCCGAAGGGGAAGCTGATAGCCTTCATGAGCGGACCAATTCCAGGGACAGGGAAGTTGTTCGACAACTCCAACAAGGCAGTCTGGTTTTGCTGAAGGATAGACTCCATAGCCAACTCGAACAGGGCATCGATACCCTCAACCTTGCGGTTTTGTTGGTAGTACCAGCAGCACGCATAGCCAAGGTACAAGGTGCCGAAGGCATCAGCGAAGCGGCCAGAAAGCATCTCTTCGAACTTCAAGCGACCACCCAACACCAAGGCAAGATCCGCCGAGACAGCGAAGTTAGAAGACAAGCGACTGAGCTGACCTTCGTAGTAAGCCAACAAGTCGCTCTTGGAGCGAGGTCTCGTGACGGCGCGAACCAAAGATCGACCAGTGTTGGTGACGAAGTGGTTCAAGAAGCCAATGGTGGCCTTGGTGAAACCCTTGACATCATCACCTTTCTCAATAGCATCCAAGATACCGATGAGGTTAGGGTGAGCGCGGTTCAAACCTTGACCGAAAATCATCAAAGAACGAGTCAAGATGTTGGCACCCTCAACGGTGATGGCGATGGGAAGAGCCATGTAGCCGTTTCCGAATGAGTTGGTCTCACCACGGCAGATACCAGAGCCGCCCATGATGTCCATGGCGTCATTGACGACCAAACGGGCACGATGAGTAGTCTCATACTTCATAACAGCAGACAAGACGGCTGGCTGCTCATGCTTGGCAAGCATCGAGTTGATCAAATTCTGCGCAGAAGTGACGATGAAAGCGTTGGAAGCAATGCGGCCCAAAGCTTCCTGGACACCGCCCATCTCGGCGATAGGGACCTTAAACTGCTTGCGAATGCGAGCATAGGCACCAACAGCGTTGACAGACAACTTGGCAGCACCGACCGCGCTGGCAGGGAGAGAGACCGAACGACCCTCAGCCAAGCAGTCCATCAACATGTTCCAGCCGAAGCCGCAACGCTCCTGACCACCAATGATGCTCTTCATGGGGATGAAGACATCCTTGCCCTGAACAGGTCCGTTCATGAAAGCAGCAATCAGAGGATCGTGGCGTTTGCCAATGACCAATCCAGGATGATCTCTCTCCAAAAGAGCAATGGTAGGACCCTCGTTACCCTTACCCTTCAACAAACCCTTAGGGTCCTTCAAGGTAAAGGCCAAGCCAACAACACCAGCGACAGGAGCCAGCGTGATGTAACGCTTGTTGAAAGAAGCAACAATGCCCAATTGGCCATTGCGCTCAACAACTTCACCGTAAGCCTCGTGCATGGAAGCAGCATCGGAACCAGAGTGAGGGGCGGTCAAACCGAAGCAAGGGATCAAATCACCGGCAGCAAGCTTAGGCAAGAAGTAGTTCTTCTGCTCGTCAGTTCCATAGCGAACCAATAATTCACCAGGACCGAGAGAGTTGGGGACAGTCACAGTCGCAGAGGCAGAACCAGAGCGAGTGGAGATCATCTGCACGACTTGAGAGTGAGCATGAGCGGAGAATCCCTTTCCACCGTATTGCTTGGGGATGATCATGCCGAAGAAACCTTGCTTTCTGCATCGGGTCCAGAACTCCTCGGAGAAGTCACGATCGTTGGTGATTTGGTAGTCGTTTAAGATCTCACACAACTCCTTAACCTCCTTGTCGACGAAAGCTGTGGGAAGTTCGTCAGTCAAGCCGCTTCCATCCCCATGCAAAAGTCATGAAATATTTACCTTGTTCCTCAGGGGAGAGCTTGACAGAATAGTTCTTCAAGTCTTCCAAAGCAGGGTTGCCAGAGTAGATGTTACGGTCGAATCCAACTGAAGTGGGAGAAGATGAGTGGGTAAGAAAAACGGCTAACTCATAACTCAAAAATAACTGGGCAATTCCATCTTCGATTACCTGTTCCAGCATTCAAAGCGGCTCTCTCAGTGGCTGAAATAACAGAAGTTGCAGTTAGAAACTATTGTTCAAGTCGGAGTTCAGTTGGAAGTATCTTCGTACCCGAGATCTTAGGCATCATCGACTTAGCCAGCTTGTACGCATAGCCAGTGATGGGGCGACGTTGAATCTTCTGCATTTTGTCGAATACAATGAACAAACACCAAACAAAACTTGCTGGAGGATATTTGATTCTGTTTTGAGTGACAAGTGACCCTTCAACCTTCCAGCACAGCGACGGTCACTTCCGCGTTCGCTGCCTTCTTTCTGTGACAGAAACTTCAACAACGTCCGCCCGTCCGTTGCGGAACACCCCACGTTCGCACATTTCCACCCCGCACCCCGGATGCACACAGCCTTTTCTGGACACTTTCTGAGAAGGCGGCCTGATACAACTCGTCGTCTGTCCGTACGCCCTCGACAAATGGAAGCGTTGTGTCCCCTGATGGGTTCGTTTTTGAACTACTTCAAAGTATTTGAAGGCCGCTCGCTGTCAAGAAATTTGTTGTTCGTCATCCACTGTTGTTTTTATCAAAGAGAGAATACTTGGCATGACTCTGTTACTTACAATAAATATCTTTGTACACTAAAAAACATAGGAAAAACTGAGAACCCCATCCAATGATCAACGATACGACTCATCGTCAGAGGAGGACGACGAAGAACTGGACCCGGAGCTACGCGATCTTCGCTTGCCCATCGTCTTACGAATGGTCTTGCACGTATCATCCAGTTCACGCAATCCTTTCTCCATGTCTTGATTTTCTGATTTAACGATTTCTCGTATCGTCTTTTCTTGAGCAGTCAAATCGGACTTGAAGCCCGAATGCAAAACATCCAACGAACTTTGCAGCGATGAAACCTTCTGATATAGGGTGAATAAATCATAGCGTTCGCGCATATTGCTCAGCACACGAGCTTTGCGAATAGGCAACCATCGTGTCGAGCCAATGTCCAAAGTCGCACAGAACTGCTCGATACCATCAAATTCAGTGTGATCCTTCTCATCCAAATAAATCAAAAACCACAAGTACTTCCACATATTGTGATCGTTTTTGATATGCTGTTCGAACGGAACACCTGCTGCCTCAAAGTCATCGCGAGCAATGTTACAAATGAAGCAATTATTGAACACATCACCTTCGATTTGTTGCTTGGCATTTCTCATCTCCGAGAAAGTATCAATGATAATACCACTAATCAAACCAGGGATAACAATTTGCATGATGAAGGTCAAGAAGAAATTAAAGACTTCTCCCAAAGCAGTAGGAATGTTTGCATCGTACTTCCATTTGATGCTTTGTAACATTCCGTAATCCAAATGTAACCGTAGACAGGTTTGCAAAGAAAAGCATCCATTTTCACCCAATTCATCGAACGAGTAGCGATTGTGCAATTGCGGAACTGCAAACGCAACGTTCACAAAGAGATACATGATCACCCCTGCCAAAATGATGGTCGCTACCACTTGATCGATATTTTCAGTGAACGCGCGCGACACGTACTGCATCAACTTCGATATTCGCAAGACTTCGACCATACAAATACAATAGGTCGCTGGCGTGACCAAGTACCCCACCAACGCAAAGACCAACAGCGTCATGTAATACCAACTATCTTGCTTGGACAATAGATAGTACGTAGCGGCTGTTATTGACCACGTTTGAAACTTGATCCCGTTGCCCACAACAACAGCTTTCTCGCGACCAATCAAACCGAATCGGTTCATCGTCATTAAAACACGTGAGGCCGTGAAATTGTTGATTGAAAACTCATTCTCGGGATTGTTTTTCAAGCCTTGCTTTACGTACAGCCATCCGTACAATATCATGTACGAGATCAACGTCAGACCGGTCGAACAAACCAGTGCCAATCCGAAGATCGACACAAGGTCACGATACAAGTCATTGTAAATGTGATACCCATTGCCAGAGGAAGGACTACTGCGAACACTCATGATCACCAAGATATTCACTGCCACGGCCAGTAAGAAGCTCATATTCGACCATCGATTCATGTTGTGAGCAATCTTGATGATGATATACACAACGATGTTGTTGTGTGCGTAGGTTTCGTCCAAACTATCGAGATGGCGCAAGGTATCAATCAACAATCGACCATCCTTGATGTAATTTTTCACTTTTTCGTCCGCGGAATCTCTTGTTCCCGTGTTTGACGGAAACAAGATACTATCACGCAACTCGACGATATCACCACGATCCCAATATTGCTTGATGATCTTGGGAATGGGGAAATAGGTCACCGCCAAGTTCTTTTCATGCTCATAGCGTACTTCAATGCGGGCGATGTGGTCGTTCACGTTGATCAACGGATATCGCGTCAGCCACAAACGCTGCAAGTCCACCATTTCATTGATACCTTCCAACTTCGTATCACGAATGCGCATCACCAAACTGTAGTAGCCATACGCCAATTCCCGTTCAAACACGGATCGTTCATCCACCACCGTATCGACCGAGGAATAGTGCAAAAACCGCTGCCAATAATTCGCCATGTTGCACACCAAATTGCTCTCTCCGACATCATTCACCACAATCTTCGGTACTTCCGCATTTTCTTCAACGTTCGAACCTTCCAACAGCGACATAGCAAACTTCAAACACGACTTCTCAAATTGCACCAATTCCTCTTCAAACTCCAGAATAGAGCTATAGGTGTTGTTCTCCATATCGTCACTTTCTTCACGGTCATGGCGCAAGCGGAATTTGATGTACTGATGCTTGATGTTCGCACAACTGCGCACCGTCATCAACTGAGCACAGTCGCGACGAATGGCATCCACATCACGAGTTGCCGACGATGCGTTGGCTCCTCCCACCGCTGACGGGGTACTCGTCATCATACCCTCGTCGTGGTCATCTTCGTCGTCTTCTTCGAAACCAATGGCCGCGTCGATACGTAAAAACTTGGTCGCATTCTTCAACCGATGCGACGTAGAGCGCCGATCTTTCAACTTGAATGTCTGCATCAAGGGACGATCCAAACTTGTTTCCATACGACCACGTTCATGCGCCAGACTCAACACCAAAGCACTGGCCAATGGACAATTGCCATGGAACAAAATCTTCTCTTTGGGATAAATATTCACCATCGCTTGGTGGGTAATACTGAAACGGACTTCGTCTTGATAAATCTGGACGTAGTCTTTACGTTGTTTGTCTGTCCGGAAAATATCCCCCGCGTATTCCCCCGCAAAATGGAAAGCACCAAAGAAATTGAAAAACGTGGAAAAATCTTTGGTCGGGCCCGCACGCGCGATAATCAATTGAATATTCGGTCGTGGACCCTGACAGAATTCAGATAAGGCCTCCAACCCAGCGGTCATGACACGGGAAAGCAATTTGATGCGTTCCAAATCAATGAATTGATAACGAACAGAACCGCGGTTGATTCCTTGATCCACATCTGGTTTGTATGGAATGGGTGAAATCCATTTGATCATCGGTCGCTTGCGATCCAAGATCGTCGGATAGAATTTGCTGGGAAGATCCTCTTCGGTCATCATCGCCGTTCGCATCTCGATGGCCAACAATTTACCCAAATCGGACACAAACGTCGCAATGTCCGACACCAAATTGTTACGGCCCAAATACTCTTGGGAATGTCCATTGTGACCTTCACACAACAACGAGAAGAAACGTAACAAATCCATCACTTCTTCTGCGTAGACTTTCAGTTCGGAGGCAGATTTGCTGCGTTCGGCGCCTTTCTTTGTCAAGAAAATCCGCGAGTATTCGCGTAGTTTCTTCCGTGCCACTTTCAAGAAATTGTCACCGTTGCCAATGGTAATCGATCGTTCGTATTCAGCTTGAATATGATCGATCAACGCACTTTGGATACGAAAGTTACCACCTTCATTGATCGCGGTACCTAAACCCATCGCGATGCTTTGCATCAATTTCAAACTTTTGGGGGTCAATTTCGTCTTCCGTCGCATGTCGATGGCGGAGAATGTTTGAATCACAATGTCCACTGCATTGAGATCTTCAAAGACATGTTGCATGATACGTCGACGATCTTCTTCAATCCGTTGCAGATCCAAAAATAATTCAATTTGGTCACCGTAGCGTTTGCTGATATCATCCATACGACTGCGCAACAAGCCTCGCGTGAACGTATTGCACCAATAGGCATTGCACTGACACAAATCATCCATCGTGATCGTGGTACGTTCCATACCTCGACCCGTACGGAAATATTGTACCGAATAAAGCATGTGACTGAAGATACACTCCAACAACACACCACCACGTCGATTCCATCGTTCGTATTGAACCCAGAAGCGATGCTTGGTATGCACTTTCTTACGCCAACGATACGGCTTGTCAAAATTGGGTAACAATTCTTGTTCCACGGAAAACCGGAGATCATTGACCCGCGCAATCAACGTGTCACATTCGTCTTTGTATTGCAACCCCGTGAAATTGGTCAAAATCTTCGATATTTCTTTCAACGCAAAACGGAACGTAGAGGCATTCAACGGGCTGCGGATGATGTCAATCGGGGAGACATGCAACGTCTGTCCAATCACGGACGCATCACTCCCCGCGACTGCATTCGGAATCTCAATTTCACGCTCGTTGACGTAGATCACGTTGGCGTTGTCCACTTTCAACATGTGTTCTAACGCTGTGTAGCCATTCGTCTTGGCCAATTGGTCCACTTCCAAGACGAACTCTGGTAGGCATTTCCGTCGCAATGTCAAGCGCCAGGACGTGTGCTCGGGATCATCGTTGATGGCACCAAAGGTAGACGCCTTTTGACTGGCTTTCTCCATCGCGACTGTCGACTGTTCCGTTTTAACCACAATCTTCGTCGCGCCATTGCGAATGTCACTGGTTTGCAACAAGAAATCCAGCGCATACAAGTCCTTTTCTTCGTGTACCAGCATCGTGGGATCGATGTTCACCATGTCGGAGATCAAATCCAACAAATCTTCGGTCAGTTTCCGGAACGTGGGGATTTCCACGGCGACATTGGTACTCGAAATGATCGCCTCCTTGGGCAACGGACTAATCGCATCGAAGATAATGTGCAAGTTGTGACGGCAGAACGAGAGGTAGAAAGGAATCATCGCCTCCGAGACGTAGCGTTTCAAGAGACGCACATGGGCAGGGAAATGACCCAGTTCTTCCAATTTCGTCATTCGTGTCGCTTGATCCTGAATAACCAACTGCAAGAACCGTAAATCTTGGGCGAAGGAAAACAACAACGCTCGTAAATAGGCAATGGCATCGGCGTCGAAAAGCTTCGCGGCAGAGGCTGGTGTCACATCTTGCAACGAGGCAAACCACACGCCATGCAAAAACTTCAAATAGGGTAACCGTATCTCATACTTGTCAATCATCAACACGGGCAACACATCGGTCATCTTGGGAATCACTTGTTGACAAAACATTTGTAAATCCGGACTGCAACGGGCAAAGGTGCCAACATTCGACAACAAATCCAAATGGAACTTGAAGACACTCCGATCCGACAACAGACGCCACGATTTCATCGCTGTTTTGTACTTGCCATAGACATCTTCTTTCATGATGGGATCGCCCAGAATATCCTTCGGCAAACGAGAAAAGGAGATGCGCCCCGTATCGATCTGGTATTTGTTGCAGGTGGTTTTCACATCGACGTGCGATATGCTCACGGCGGTGTCTTCCACCTTGAATTTCAACCCCAATTTCAACAAACGGTGAATGAACAAACGACTGCCCACCGCATGGGGCGCTTTCTCTTGCATCAAGGCGACAAAGATATTCAACCGTTCACGAGAGGTGTCAATCTCCGCCATGATGATCAACTTGATCAAGTCCAGAAATTTCCCCACCCGTGTCGCGTTGAATTCAATTTCGTTCAAGGGACGATTCAACGACGCCAAATCGGCAATCGTTTTCACGTCCTCGATCAACGAACAAAAATCACTCAATCCAATGCGCTCGACAATTTTGGGTTGGAATTTGATCAGATCGATGATGAAATCGACGGCATCTTCAATCACAAAGCGCAAGCGTAGCAACGTGCTCAACAATTTGGGGGTAATTTCGGAATTGACCAATTCCATGTTTTGAAAGGTAAACGCCCGAATGAACAAGATACACAGTTGGTAACATTGCGTCACGGGTTCGAGTTCTTGCGGCATCACAAACGACGATGGGACTTCGGTGGAAGAGACGTTGCTATCCAAGAAGTCGATGAAAATGTGATGAATGCCATAGTCGCGCAAGACGAATTGATGGACGTGGTTCGGTGTTTGATTCGAGAACACATTCGCAAAGAGTGTGTTCAGTGACAACTGGTGTTTCTCGGAGAAAAACAAATCTTTGCTGCCGTAGCTAATGGTGCTGCCTGACATACGGGTGATTCGCTTCTGTGCCGCGGCCCCAGCCTTGAATTTGCCTTTAAACAATGGTCGCTTTTCGATCATTTCTTCGGACTTCACAGGGTCAGCTTGCAGTAAGAAATTAATCAAACCAATGCCTCCCATAGTCCCATCGCCACTTAACAGTAACTTCTTCAATTGCAGAATATGACCCGACAATCGTTGATCCTTACGCGCCATCTCTTGCCGTCGAACACGTTCGTCTTCGTGGGAACGAATCACATCAAAGAATCGATCGAAACGATTCAAAATCTGCTTCAACGTGAATTTTTGCCAGTTGACGTAATGCAGCACGGCCGTCTCTTCTTTCTTCTCAAATTCGAATTCATGCAGCATATAATTGGCCAATTCGGATTGATGCGAGTTGATACGATACAGAATATGCAACGCCTCCGCGCGCAATTCAGGATCCGAATACAACACCATGTGCAACAACGTATGAAACGTGTTCTTCTTGAACAACAACGTCTCGTTCCACAACATGTCGGGATCACGCACCACACGGACATGCAATTCCGTCCATACTTTCATACGAAAGGCTTTCAATTCTTCTTTGCTCATATCGTCCGACAGAGCTTTGCGTTTGCTCATTTTCCTCTTCAAGAATTTGATGATTTTCGCTTGCGCTTTGTCCTCTTCGCTGCCCTTGGCATGTTTCTGAGAAGCGGCTTGGGTACGATTCAACTCATCTTGTTGTTTCTTCTTGTTGATGCAGACGTATTCGGCCATGTAGTCAAAGATTCGCCGCAATTCCTTCGACGTAGACACGTGCATGATGTCCAAACAGATCGACAACAAGTTGCAACATTGCAACTTGATACCCACCACTCCTTCGGTAAAGCCGACCGAATCTTTGATGTAACCAAAGATACGTTTGAAGCATTCTTCAATCGCTCGTTCATCGTCACTCAATTCTACATGGCTCAAATCACCAGGCCAAGAACTAAGCATATCCAAGAACGTCTTCGCCACATCTCGCAAGACACTCAATTTCCCTTTGGAATGTACCACTTCTTCGTCCAACATTTTCTTGAGCAACGTCCGTGTGGAGGTGGCATGTTCCAACGCGGTATCTGGGACACTGTTGTTCAAGGCTCGGTTGGTGTTGTAATCGGGATCAAAGAACTGACGTAGTAACAGCGACCGCAGTATCCGCAGCATGCCGTTGAAATAGTGAATACAGATCGCCGTTTCGGTGACATTTTTCATACGTTTGGTGTTTTCATCGCCATGGATGGATACATCGTTACCACCATAAATACGATTGTCGGTGCAACACAACTTCAAAATCGGTGCTTGGATCTTCTTGTCCCAAAGTTTGGAGGCTTCAAAGTTGACGAAATGTTCGACCAGCCGCTGCAATTCCTTCCGTTGATACATCGCATAGTTGCAGAGCCGATACAACTCTTCACGGTACAAGGATTGAATCAATTTGATCGTATCACGTTTGGCCAAACTGTCCTTTGCACAGCGGAATTGAATTTTCAGCGCATCAATTTCTCGTCGGAATTTGTCCAACGGTTCACGTGCATGTTTCATGTGGTTCAATTCAATGTTGTCGAAATGTTCGAAGTTCTGCATGATCAATGCCAAGTCGTCTTCGGTCATGTCCGCGGTGATGTCAATCTCAAAGAAATCGATCTGCGAGAAGACCCCGAAGACTTTCGTGGAGCATTCTTCGACGAGAGCTTCTTCCCATGTGTTTTTCGCCTTTTGATGAGAATAATCCACCGCTTTCATGGCATCCATTCCTGAGGCAGGGATGGGTGTAATCGATGCGCTGTTGATGTAGCACTCATGGAGCAATAGCAATGCGGATGTTTTCAATGGCAACAGCCGCAATACATGATCCAAACTCGCCTCGGAGGCGATTTCAATGGAAGAAATCAGCGTCATAATGGTATCAACGGGAAACACCCTGCGCACTGCCCGTTGGGTCCAAAGATTACGGCCCGCGCAAAGCGAAGCCAGTAAATCGATCATGGAGCGAAACAGTTCCATTTCACGATCCGTCAAGTCGCCAATCAGACGCCATTTCGTTTGAGAAAGCAGATTCGCCAAATGTGAATGATACTCTTGTTGGGCACTTGGTTCACCGGGCACTAGTCGTTGGAATACTGCGTCCGTGTTGCGATCGCTGGGTTTGATCGTCGCATTACGGAATCGAATGATTTGGCTCCATGTGCGATCATCGCAATCATCTTTGGAGATGGACGGTGGACGAACGGGGACATTGATGACGTCTTCTCGTTGCGTTGGACGACATTGACCAAATGGTGACGTACAAATCATCACCGTGCTGACATCACGTTGGTTGTGGTCACCTTCCTTGAACAATAAACTGGTGCGATAAAAGAAAAGAGACCAACCAGGCGCTTCTTCCAATGGGGCAAAAGGTGACCCTAAAATTTGGCGACAAATTTCCACTTGTACCCGTTTGTTTAACGAACGATCGTCACCGGAACTCATGGTGTCCTTGAGCATCGGATTGCAGATACGTGCGAGGAGATTCCAAGGTAATGGATCAGGAATATCATCTGGATTCTTCATGGCATGTTCGACGGTATCAAGAAGCTTTTCTAAATCCTGTGAAGTCATGATTTCCAACGATTCATGCGTCTCATTGGATTCCATGTCGTCGTGAACCGCGTCGATCAACTGCGTCAAGGGCATCAAACTGCGCAACCGTTTGCCCATTTCACCCAGATAACCCATGATCTTTAAATGATTCACCATCAACGATACTGCCTCACGTGGGATGGGAGGCCGCTTCGAATCACGACTCCGCTTCAACAAAGCGGACAAGGCGGTGTACGAATCTTGGACCAGAAACTCTTCTTCTTTCCATAATTCCCTCGCTTGCACACCGACGCTACTAGAAATGCGCTTAAATCCTCTCGCTGCCAATTGAAACAACAACATGATGAAACCCAACTCATAACAAGTGTTGTATGCGACAATGGCCGAAAAATTGGATGGTTGGGAGCGATCTTGGGCCAAATAGCCTCGCTCATCGGCAATCAGCGCTTTCACGAAATGATTGGCATTCGTCATCAACTTCTTCAATGAAGACGTCGAAGTGGTTGGAGCATCGATCGCATCCAGCAAGGATGCAAGCCCGCGATGGAATTTCATTCCTTGGAAGACCGTGTCAACATGATCATCGGGAACGGCGATAGTCTGAAACACATCCTTGTCGTATGTTGACTTGGACAATTGAAAGAAAAACAATTCTTTGGTCGCATCTTTCTTCAATGTCAGATGTGCCTTCGATAACGGGTGGAAAATACGGATTCCAGCCCCAATGGTAATAGTAGCAGAATCGAGAAAATCACGAAACGTTGGACTGGCGTAGTCGAAATTGAGGCGTAATTCGAAGATATTCTCCTCTTTGTGAGCTTCCTGCAACGTTAGTCGATCGTCGATCACCGTGAGGTATTTATCTGTCGTCAGATGTTTCAAACGTATCGGAGAACCACTGTGTAAAGTACCCTTCAGATGGGAAGCTCGTACATTGGACTCCACCAACTCTAGTTGCCAAAAGGAGCTCGCATTCGGAAGCACGATTTCGTCCTGTTTGCAAACAGTAACATGCTCTGGCTGATGAGCCACATGCGAGGTGGTGGCCATAACAAAACACCGCTCTTCCTTGTGATACAATTGAATGACATCACCTGCCAGAATGCAACGTTGTGCCAAATCAGCGTTGGGGACGTACTGTGACAAGTAGAAACCTGTCACTTGGGCTCTGGATTTCGCCACGATGATCTTCGTTGAGCTGGTACAATATACTGAACGATCCATGAAGTCTCTCAGGACCACAAGGTCATGGAAATATACTAAGTCTCCTTCCGCTCGAGTTTCGTATCGAGGAACAATGCGAAAATTGCATTCCTTTCCCGAATTCTGCTCATATTCTTTACTGGTCATAAATTGGAGCATGATGGACCGCTCAGTGGATCTCAAAATCTCGCCGGTGGCTTTCAAACGAAGCTTTATTTGCGATCCAAACTTCACTGGTTCCCCAGCCGCTTCAAAACCAAATCCAGGAACAACTTGAAATATATTTGCTTGATAATATTGCTTAGGTGGTTGAGTGCCTTGTGACGGTCTGACACACAAGAACCGCTCTTCCAATTCATGGCCAGCATTTGGATGATGAGGTTGCATTGAGTCGGGGCTATCTGATCGAAGACGTTGGATTAGATTCGATACATCTTCAGTGCCCAAAAAGCCGCCGGTAGGACAGCCTTCGATAACCTTCACTTCGAAGGTGATCAAATCGCCATAGCATAAGAATGTGCCCGAGGGAGCGGATTGGTCATATGGTGAAGTTTCGACCCGCTTCATTGCGATTGACTTTCAGAACAAACAAGGAAAAAGGCAATGCACTATCCTTAAGTACACTGTCGTGAACCAGTTTTCGACTTTCCGTTGCAGTATCCCTCACCAAGCTTTTCTTTGAAAGATATTGCAACTCAACGACCGGTACTCCCTTTACTTAGGAGTGATACTGTGAAAGCTTCAAGAACTGATTTGCAACAGGGAAACCACTTGTTTTGATTCTCCATACATACGCTTGTCTTGGCATTTATAATCAAACAATGGTCACTTCATCAAGCTCAATTTCAAAATGCGGCCGTTACATGCACGACTTGCACAGCAGTTACCGAAATTGAAACGCTCCGAAATACCATGATGACGATGACGATGACGAGTCTGAGTTTTTGTTTCGGGAAGATATTGGATAAAGAATGGCTGCACGCGTGCACATATGCATGTAAAACTTCCCCGAATAGAGAATGTCTGGTGTTAGCTCTCCCCATTCGGAGGTCAGTAATTTGAAGTGCAAGGTGCTGATCCATGGGGGAGCTTTTGTATTTCTGTTGGACGGGGAGCGAGCAACTCAGTATGAACAGTCATTGGCAAGGATCATAAAGGATGTTGAGTCTTTTGTGTCGAATTCCCCTTGGAGATCGGGTGGCTTGAATGCTATTGATGTTGTTGAGTACGCTGTTCAATTGCTTGAGTCGGATCCTTTATACAACGCAGGCAAAGGATCTGTTTTTTCATCAGCATCTACCCATGTTATGGAGGCTTCTTTGATGGATGGAGCGAATCGTAAATGTGGAGCGGCTTCGCTAATAGAAACAGTCGAGCATCCTATTTCTCTGGCTCGAGTTGTGATGGAAAGAACGCCGCACAATTATATCGCCGGTCGTGAAGCAACGGAAAAGCTGGCTTCCGAACATGGCCTCTCGATTGTGGGTGACAATTCCTTCTTTTCGACTTCCAGACGTCTCGAGCAATACAATGCCTGCTTGCAAGCCAAAGAAATTGCACAGGAAAACACTTTGGCAGCATCAAGTAAGGCTTTCCCCGTTTTCCCAAAAATTCCCTGATAATGTTAACTTTTTCTGCAGGAGAATATGAAAATCCTTCCCTCAAACCTTCCCCACAAGATGTGCTATCTAATGGCCGGAAAGGAACTGTTGGATGTGTAGTCTATTTGAACGGGCAAGTTGCTGCAGGAACTTCTACGGGTGGCATGACCAACAAGCATCCGGGGCGTATTGGCGATTCACCACTAATTGGGTGCGGAACATACGCTGAAAACCGCGTCTGTGCAGTGAGCTTCACTGGGACCGGCGAAGAAATCATGCGCCACGTTGGGGCGTACGATATTGCTTGTCGGATGAAATA
Organism: Poteriospumella lacustris; assembly: GCA_008000375.1. NCBI lineage: Eukaryota > Chrysophyceae > Chromulinales > Dinobryaceae > Poteriospumella > Poteriospumella lacustris. The sequence continues at coordinate 32,537 of SMOI01000156.1, forward strand.
TGGACAAGAGATGGTCGACAAAGCTGTCCATCAAACACTCTTTGATTACATGCCCCCCGATACTGCCGGTGTAATTGCCGTTGATGGTGACGGAATAGGTGTCATGGAATGGAACACAAAAGGAATGTTGCGGGGCTCATTGGCCATATCTTTCCGAGAGAATGTCAGTGGTGATGTGGACAAAGAGGTATCCGGATACATTGGTGTATTCGACGACAATGTTCCTTTGCAATTTAGTTGATCTTCAAATTGCTTGAAATGTAAAACATTCCATTCCAATAGTTACTTTTTTCTACAAACTCACTTCTAAGATTGTTGTTGCGGTAAGTTTCCAGAAATACTACAAATATCTTTGTGTACAAAACGTTTGCTTTTCGCACAGCTATTTCTGTAGTACCGGAACAGATATTGATACGAGACATATTGGCGTTCTCAAAAGTCCCTTCCAGTTCGGTGGCCCTTTTCGTTTGGCTACTCGATCGAAGTTTCTTCTCTTCCTTGAATTTCTTCCGTTGTTGGCAGTTGGATGCTAAGATATGTAAACATATGTAGTACGAGAAATGTCATTCACTTCGAAATCTGAAGGTCAACAGCAAGCTGAAAGGATCCATGCTGAATTGATCCACCTTGAGGCAGAGATCAATGACTTGAAGTGCGAAAGGAAGGAGTTGCAAGCAGAGATAAGAGATTTGAAAGATAAACCAAAAGCTATAAGGTCAGAAGAAGATAGGAAACACCTCACTGCCAATATGTCTCTCCTGTCAGTATTGGAAACTCGCCTGGCAGGATTAGAAAGTGATAGAAGAGTGCTAAGAGCCCAAGCCTCCTCCGCTGCTACAACTGCCCAACAAGGTATGTGATTTCAGTCTTTCATCTCATCCATTGCGTCCACTGACGCTTTCTTGTGGATGCAAGAGGTGTGTGCTTCTACTGACACTCCTCGTCTTCTGCGCTGCGTCCGGCTCTTATGTGTCTTAGACACCAAGACCAAATATCTTTCTGCTGTTGGAACATGCTTTGCCATTGCCTGTCCCTCGAACAGAAAGGTAGTCACTGCATTTCATAATATCACTTTTCCCAAACCTGATGACCGCATTGTGAACTATAATGAGCCCCACTACGTCGTTGAGAGACTCTACCCCAAACAGAAAGTAGATCACCGTGCAATTATCGTTGAATTCAGAGGCGCCGGTGACTACGATCGTGATTGGGTTGTTCTTGACGTTGTTGGTCCTCCAGATTTCGCTTTTTCTGATACATTGCAATTGAGACCTGTCTCGGAGCCTCTCCCTCTTACTACTGAGCGATCTTTGTTGCTGAACACTCTTTTCTACAAAGTTGGATTGTACCACGCGAATACTCCAGAGTTTTTGGAGGCCAATGCTACTTCTCCGCTAAGAATGGATCATGTCTACACGAAAGTTGTGGAAATGCCGAATGGTTTATGTTCTGGAGCAAGCGGCGCCCCCATGGTGGATGAGGATGCGCGCGTTGTTGCAATTCATGTCGAAAGCGTTAGCGAGATTGAGTTTCCCAACATAAGAATCAAGATGTCGGATGTGGTGTCAGAAGTTAGTTCTAGTCATGCTGGTTCACGTTACGGTAGCATCATTTTTAATATTGCTGAGCTCAGAAATGCTATTGAGTAATTGTTTTGTGTATTTTTCTTCCACTGACAGCATTCTCTTTATTCCGGTTATGATTTCGATTGATCCCATTTATTGCCTTCCCTGACACTTGACTTTAACTACTAGAAAATCCCCGATGGAAATGATTACTGTCTAAGCTGGAGGCAAATCAGTTGATCCTCCTATTGCTTGAAGTGTAAAACATTCCATTCGAATAGCAAGCTTATTCTCTAGTTTTAGTTTTATTTCCACAGATCAGTGGTTCGCCAATACGTACATCTTCCGCCCTTTGTCCGTTGTTGTTGCTCGGCTGCTGCTGCTGTGTTATCGTCGTCGTTGTCGTGTCGTCGTCGTCGTCGTGTCGTCGTCGTCGTCGTCGTCGTCGTCGTCGTCGTCGTCGTCGTCGTCGTCGTCGTCGTCGTCGTCGTCGTCGTCGTGTTTCGACGTGGAGTGTGTTGCGCTTGCACCCAGCTGTGAGAGCCAAAGGCGAAGAGGAACGCGTCTTGGCGAAGAAGAAGCATGAGAAAAAAGTAATCATCGATTGAGGAACTGCATGAGATTGATGCCATTTTTGGCCTACCACAGCGAAATCACTCAACTGCGAGAGGAGTTTTTCCCCACGAAGATGAGGCATTCCGGTGAAAAGCACGGAAGTTACCAGAAAGGCTCACAGCCTAGTAGGTCAAGTGGCAATGCTCAGGGCAGCTCTGACATCAGAAAGCATGATAGAAATCATGGTCAAGAAAGATCGTTCTCCGGTTCCGGTCGTGATGACTATCACCATAGAAGGTCCCAAGCTGGTGGTAGAGGATCGGATGCCCCCATGTCTATTCTTCAGAACAACGCGGGTAAGATGCACTTTTTTGTGGTACTCTGTCGCTTATTTCCACTTACGTCTTATCGATTTTTATAGCAGCGAGAGCGAAAGGTGCTTTATTGCAAGAGGCTCTTGTTGTGGAAGAGTATGGAACCATTATCTCGCTGAGAATAAGTTTCGGATTCATTCAAAATATTCATTCTGACGAGCAAGTTTACTTCTCGGAGCAAGATATCTACCCTGGTGTAAAGGTTGGAGATCATGTGGCGTTTACCGCTCAGCAAAGTTCGAAAGGTTTAGCTGCAACGAAAATAAGGCCGATCCCTGATGCTGTGGAGGTGGAATCTTTGGCCACAAAAGTTCTTGGTACCATTGCACGTATTCCCGAGCGGCATAGAAGCAACTGCGGACTTATTGAAGTTGAGTTGTCCAGCATCTCTCCAGAGTTGCAAACTATCTTGCGCCGTAAGCCAGCCAATACGATTAGCTATCGCCCCAAGGATCTTGAACAGCTGCCAAGAAATGTGTTGCTGGATCGAGGCGATTTCGTTGAATTCACTATGGCCAAAGCCAATGCGACCAATTTAATTTTGGCAACTGATATCCGTTTGAAGCAGCCGAAACGAGAGCGAGAGCGTGAAAAGGCGATCGCTCAGCAAATTCAGCGTATGCTTGATGCGGGTGCAGTCCGAGAGATAGGTATCATCACTGCTGTTAAGAACAAAGAATATGGTTTCATCAAGGCGCAAGATCGAAAGGATGAGCTCTATTTCCGTATGGATGGGTTCCTTGGAGATGAGGCTGCCGCGATTAAGGATGTAAGTGTTTCTTCTTTGACGGGGAGGGTCAAGACGCGATTTACCGATGAACGTTTGTACAGGGAACGGAGGTCGAGTTTTTCGTGGTGGCTGAAATGGTCCGTGGTCGTCTAAGTGATCGCGCCATGCATATTCGTGTCATTCCTCAAGGATCTGTTCAGTTTGAAGCCATCGTTGCTCGGGATGCCTTGGTGACGGTTGTTACCGAACCGGGACTGCAAACTGAAGAGACGCCTGGTGTTGGTGTTCTTCCAGAGCCAGTGGTTGTAGCAGAGATCACCAAAAAGCCCAATGATGTCATCAATGACGTTGAAGTGTGGCAACGATGCATGCCAGACGAAATGGTTTGCAGAAGAGGCGATGTCCTCAAGGTGAACGTTCACTATTATCGACCCGAAAAGCTATTTTTCATCCGCGCTGTGCGGTTAGTGGAACCATTTTTGCTGGGAAGAGACAAGGGAACTGTTTGTGCCATCAAGGAATCAGCAGGTTTTGGTTTCATTGCTTCAGATTCACGAAAGCAAGATCTTTACTTCCGTATCAATCAAGTGATTGCCGCTGGTGGCGAGATGTTGAAGAAGTCGGAAGTGGTCGAAGGCTTGCGAGTCAGCTTCGATGTGGTTGCCGAGAGTGACAAGTTGCGAGCCACGAGAGTGAAAGTCCTCTCGGTCGATAAGAACGATAGCAAAGCATCTTCTGCCAATGCAGCACCACCGACACGTATTCCCATCAAGCATGGTGTCTTCGGTAAAGTTGTCCGAAGTACAACGTCCAAGAAAGAGTCGGTGGGTCTCATTCAGATTAGCCCCGAAGTCTGGCGAGAAATTCAAGAATTTGAATATGTCGATCCAGATCTGAACAAATCGTTGTCGAGTTTTATGTCGAAGGTGTTTTTGCAAGAAATTACCTTACCGTGCATCTCGACGTCGCTGCGCAAGCAGTTGTGTGCGCTCATTGACAAGGATTTCTTGGAATTGATGTATGAAGTGGTCGATGGCAACATCGTGGATGGGGTTTTGCAGAAGGATTTGCGCATTACGAAGTTGTATGGTGGTAAGCGCACCGCTGCACCTGCTCAGAATGGACAAAAGAGTGGAAAGGACACTGTGCCCAAAGATGGCTACACTTTGTCCTACACGCGTGAAGATTACGCCACAGAGCATTTTGGACCCTTGGGCAACGATATGGAAGTGTCATTGGACGTGGCCTGGGATGTCATCAAAGGCAAACGTGTTGCTCAAAATGTTCGCTTGACGGACGAAGCGGTGGCTGATGTTCCTGAGGAACAAATGGGTCTCTTGGACGTTTTCATCGAGAAAGGTGACAAGTTTGGTTTCATTCGGTGTATTCCATCCTGGGAGAAGCTGTTTTGGCACATCAGTAGTGTGGCGGAAGGCCAGGCATCTGCCTTGAAGCAAGGTTCGTATGTGGCGTTCTCTCTTCGTCGGCGCGGAGGAATGCGCTGTGCTGCCCAAATTCGTGTCTTGTCGGAAAACGAGGACTTGTACAAGGCGGCGGTCGTGGAAGAAGTGATCACATCGACCGAGACGGCTCCCATTTTGGCTGTCGTGGTTGAACGTGGTCGTGCTGTACTGTTGGATGCGATGCAAACTGCTTCCTTGAAGGACAAGATTCTGCCCTTGGCAAAGATGACCACGCTTTTGGCAGAAGCTGATGCACAGTCGAAGACATGGGAGAAAGGCGTCAAGGTGGCAAAGGATGCAGCGAAGGATGCAACGGCAGCGTCGACCACGCCTGCTGATGCTACTGCTACGGCAGGAACCACTGCTGCAATTGCGGTTGGACCCGTCAGTGAATCTGGCTCCCTCGCAGCGCAGAATGATCGTGTTGAATATGCTGCCAAGTTCTTTGGTCACATTGCTCGTGAGCCTATCTCGATCACCAACGCATTGCCTGAAGAATCTGCTCCGGCTACTTCGGGTACTGAAGAAGGTGGTGAAGCTGCGGAGTTGAAAGAAGCTGTTGCGGAGCCATTGTACAAGGTCGGGGACATTGTAGAAGTGTCTGTTCATCTCAACTGGGCTCTTGCTCGACCCATCACGTCGGTCACCGTAGTGAAGTCCGTTGGACAAGCTCTGGGTGGTTCGGTGAAGCGTCGTGGTACCTTGACCAAGGCTGGACATCGGTTCAAGAACATGCCCCACTTGAGCGATTTCTACCATTTGAACAACGTCGATTTTGCTGAAATCACTGAATTGGAAGAAATCCCCATCAGCGAAAAGGATAGTGCACTGGCCGCTGCTGCTCCACCGCCCAATGCATCCACCACTGGCAATGTCGTCCCCACCAAACAAAAGATCAACTACTATTTCTGCGTGCAGGATGAAATTCGGGTGGTGGCTCCCGACGGTGCAACGGCTGCTTCAACAGGAAGCGAGACCGTGGCCATTGACGATGATGTGGAGTTTTGCGTGGCACCGATGTTTCCCAACATCGCCTTGTTTGTTCGCACTATTCCGCGAAAGAAGGAGCAGGAGGTATGTCGTTTTTTGTTTCTGTCCTCGGCCATTATTGTTTGACTCATATGAACTGTGTTTACAGTTGAATTTCACGTCGAACCGCCAAGGTATCAACGATAAACTCAAGCTGAAATTGGGTTCTACAAATGTAGTGAGCATGTCTGCGGTACGTTTGAGTGTTCACTTTCTTGCTGTCTTCGTCTGTGTGCTGACAGTCATTTCTCGTAGGGCCCACCAAGTGACAGCGCCAAGGGATTCGAGCCAGGATGGCGGGCATTGGATTTGGAAAGTGTACGAGCGCTGCCATGGGCTTCGTCCTTGCTTGGTCACCTTCTGACCAACGCTTCTCCGTCCCCGGTAGTGGTTAGCGCTCAGTCCACCCCTGTGCCCCCTCCTGCTGCAACAACGACAAGCAGTAGCGATGAGGTGGCAACTCCTCCGCCACCGCCGGCTGTGGCCGAGGAACCGGTCACTGCTGAGGCAGCCTCCGCCTAATCGCTTGTCGTTGGTTTCGTCTTTTGTTAGTACTTTTCCTTTCAGCATTTGAAACCTACCTCTCTTTCTTTATTGATACACGTATCAGCATATATATACAACTAACATAATCTCCTAATTGGATACACATTCATTCATTCTCTTGTCTACTCGGCTTTGACAGCCATATCCATCACATCGCTAGGAGCGGGGGGCAACAACTGCTGCACATGGATTCTACACCATGTACCGCACTTTTTATCGCTACTTGGTCCACCGCCTATTGCCTTCGTTGACGAATCTGTGAACAGGACAAAGCACTACGTCGAGGATTGTCAGACAACCTATCTGGTGCTGACAAGTGCATAATGAAGTCTCACCTCCAGATCACAAAGTTCCGCCAGCTCAAAAGCATTCAGAGGATTCCTATCGGCCGCAGGTCTCCCATTCTCCGACAGAAAATACCGTAATACCACATTCCTCTTTCGAAACTCAGCCAACAATTGATCAATGGAAAACGAGGACCGACCCGAAGAACTGAAAGATGCATCGTCGTCGCCAAGAATGTCAACAAGTTCTTGTTGTAAGGCTTCAAAGTCCTTCCCTCTGGCAATGATTCTATGTTGACTTCGACCCCCATCCGGCCTCACTAAGTATATTCTCCCCTTCGGTAGGCTGATGGTCGTAGGCATGTTTCCATCGCCAGATCCGCATCCTGCCAATAGCAAATGAACGCCTGGAATGCGAGGAAGCACGGCTTCTTCCTCGACTCGTGGGTAATACTTTTCTGCGTGTAAATCATTTCGCCGGTACAGAGATCCGCAGTAGTCGGCGACGATGCTTTCGATGGCCAACGGGTGATCTTCCCCAACCGGAAAGAGGTCGTGATACTTCTCCACTATTCCACTCACCCTTTCTAACACTGATATTCCGTCATACATCAATCCAGATACGCTGGCGAGGATGCGACCATTGTCTAAAAGAGTAGTCTTTGGTGGAAGGCGACGCGACAAGCGCGATCTGCGAGTTCGGCGAGCCGACATGAACAGAATTCCATCGCTGACTTGAATGCAACACATAGGGCCAGAATTTCTACTGATTGCAACTTCTGAGTACTCAAACTGCATTTGGCGTCCAGAAGGATCAAACAGATTGTGCTTTTCAAAGCCGGTGCGCTTATGGAAGTCCATAGATGACCAAACGGATACAACAACCCAAAGGAACATAAGCTTACGTATCCACATCCAGCCGACCATTTCCTGATCCAGCGCAAGGCAAAAGAGTGAAGATGCCGATGGAAATCGCTCGTGAATGAATAGGAATTGAATTGTGACGACGTGAGAAGCAAAGAAGACAAGAGCTGCGAGCGTTACATTTTTGGTGTTTTGTTTGATCATCGCCTCCTTCGTCGTTGTTCTTGCATCGAAAATGGAAAACGCGGACACTTTCCAGATTTACCATTCTGGATTCCTCTCAAGTCATATTTCAAACGAGAATTGAAGGTTCCCGTCCAATTGGAATGCACAGCCATTTGTAGCTGTTGTGTAAGTCAGCCTATCGATGAGATGGACAAAATGCAACGGTGGCGATTTTCACAGAGAACTCTCATTCGAAAAATTTCAACAGCACTGGAGATAGAATCGCTGGATATTCAATCGCCTCTTCGGGATTTGGCTTATGCTGATGTTTTCAAAAGAAAAGAACCTCTTCTTTTGAGAGGCATCGCCAAACACTGGCCGGCTCTTGCAGATCCGTCAAGGAAATGGTCAAATCTAGATGCTCTGTATGAACGATTCAACGGAACCGACCTGGATAGACCAGTTCGTGTAGAGTATGGTCTCCACTACATGGATCCATCAGTTGAGGTCCACCACATGCTGTTTTCTCAGTTCATAAAGCAGATCCAGGGACGGGCGAGAGAACTGTCCAAGCGACAGTATTCAGCACAGCAAGATTTAGGGGATATTCCTTCTCTTTCAGATGACATAGTCGAACCCGAAATGTGTCGAAATACAGGCTATCGAAAGGTGTATAAGACGAATATTTGGTTTGGTTGGGTCCGCTGGATCCGTCAGCCCTTGTCACTACGATCCGTACGACAACATTCTCGTTCAAGCCGTTGGCTGCAAGGAGGTCGTTCTCTTTCACCCCTCTCAATCAGACTTTCTGTATCCGTCCCTTGGATCAATACAAAAGAATACATCAAATGTGGACATATCCAATCCCGACTATTCGCTCTTTCCCCACGCTAAAGCTTTGAATGGCTACAAAGTGACGCTTCAAGAAGGAGATGGCCTCTACATTCCCAAGAAATGGTGGCATTACATTCGTACCGATTCACTTTCTATTTCTGTGAATTTTTGGTGGCTGTAGAATATATAGAATAAATGACTGTTAAACTTAAATGTCTTACATTGGACTCAACCGACGTAAGCCAGGGCTACAATCTATGTATTAGTAGGTTATGAGAGAGCGCTTCGAACAACGAACAGTAGTCCGTGGAGAAGATGAACAAAAATCAACAAAAAGACAGCCAAAAAGGGGGGGTTGTATTTGTGAGGGGTCTGTTTCAGGAAAGAACAAATAAAACTGGCAAACAAAACAACACGTGGACAACAAACAAATACGAGCAGCAACAACAAAAACCTCAACCACACATACAGCAACAACGTCGGTATGCCTCCATAAATTCAGACATAGTGCGACAACAAACTGGCCTGAGCCATAGATAAACGATCTCTTCCCGCAAGGTCGGCCGAATTCATTGTCTCTCTCGCAAAAGGGGAGCGAATTTCACCGCCGATACTGGTCATGACACTGGGACGGAATAGCGCGGAAATTCCGCTTTGGTTAGAATTCTGCAAATTGTGAATTCTGGAAATTCGATCAGCAGCCGCAATTGATTCACGATGGGACAACGATTCCAAAGCCTATCAAACGAGGGATGAATTGGAGGAGATCGAGGCCGAACAAAAAAAAAAGAATCAAGTACCTGGTGGTTCACTTTTCCTACCCCTTGGATATCCAGCTCACGAAACTTCTGCAGATGTAATCATAGAATTGGCAAAAATAAGGCTTATAAACAGTCAGTAGTAAATGGTTCTGTATACCTCCTGCCAAGGCTTGACGTCCTTTTCATAGTTCAAAGTGCCCAGATGTTCCAAAACCGCCAAGATAAATTGACCTTCAGTCACGCCATTTCCTTTGTCCAAATCAGCAATAAAGCCCATTTCTTGCTTTCTCGCGAGAATCTCTTCCTCTTTTTCCATTTGCTTCAATTCCTCTTGAATCAAGTTGAAGGTATTGAAAGCAAAGGCGAAGAGAACAGTCGAGAAAACAATATAGAAAATGACAAAGAGGTATGTCGATGGTTCATTGTTGATGTCCAGATCACCATACCCAACAGTCTAAGTGAAACAATTCAAATGAGAAGATGATGGAACGCAATGGTGATGTGGATGTTTCGACCGCACTTACCGTGGATGTTTCGACAGCGAAATAGAGACCTTCGACGAAGCTCCACCCCTCCAAACTTTGAAAAATGGCACCACCCACGAAGAGACACAGAAAGATGGAAACCAAAATGTACCCGAAAGCATACTTGTGGCGATTAATGTTTTGTCCGATATTTCCGGTCGCCACACGTTCTTCAACATACGCTTTCACAGCCTCGAAATGTGCAGCGATAGCATTGGACACTGAGAAAAAGATGAAATACACTCCAACGATGATGTAAAACATAGTAAAAATCCGAGCATTGTCTGTAGTTGGGTATTGATAACCGTAACCTACAGTGCTAATAGTCACGATGGTGAACATAAAGCATGTTCCGAAAGACCATCCCTCCACATGGTGGTAGTAAGCACAGCCAACCAGAATGTAAACAATGAAGCAGAGCGCTTGCATACCAACACCCACCCAATAATTCTTTAATGCTCGTCTGAACACATCATAAGGGGTGTTCAAGCGGGGCTTTGAATCAACAGATGGAGTGGGGCCAGTGCTCTTGGCGGGGGCAGTTGAAAGACTGAAAGAAGCCTTAGGCAAATCCATATCTCAAGCGGTATTGTAGCTATCTTGCTTTTCTTTACGCTTTTTTCTCTACACGTAGTGCCTCGTCCGGTTCTGATCTTATGTGAAAAGGAAGGAACAGAGGTACATAAACCATAAACAGTCATCCAAATCGAGAACTTCGACTCTCGTCGTCTCGTCACTGCATCGGAAACGGATTCTTGGGCCACATTCTGGGTGATTTGGTGAAATCTGGTTGAACAAAGGCTCGGGTGCTCGGAGCTCGGAGAAAGCTTGCGAAGCTGCCCCCCACACAACAAGTATTTACGAGTTGAAATCATTCACCTTTCAACCAATCAGTTTGGATAAGGGCCGTCTTCTTGGAGATTATTGATTGTGTACAGAACAGTCTGTCATCGTCATGTCTGGAAGGGCTGCTGATAAGGTTCGAGCCACACCTCTTCGTGGTGGACGTGAGAACTCGGGAATATGCATTCTTCTCGAAGTTGGAGGTGCACGCTTGCTTCTAGATTCAGGCTGGGAAAATGGTGCTTGTAATCCGTCAGATGTTATTCAGCTTGCCAATGAGCTGGTTACCGCAGGTGGAGTTGATGCGGTGCTGTTGAGTCATCCCGATTTCCACCATGTTGGCGCTCTGCCAATTGTTTTGGGGCGACAGGGAATGTCAAACGTCCCAGTGATCTGCACATCCCCCGTGAGCAAATTTTCCCAGATGCTCTTGTACGAATTCGTTCTGAATCAAAAAATGGAAGCCCGCGCTCCATCGTTCGATCTCGATGATATTGACCTGGCTTTCAGTCATGTCACCAATGTCAAATACAACCAACGCACCACCATTCCTGACACAAGGGGTGTTGGAGACAGCGAGTATCGTCAAGTTGTAACTGTCACAGCCATTCCTTCGGGCAGAACTATTGGTGGTACAATCTGGCGCATTAATTGTGGGCCTGCTGAAGTGCTATACTCTATGGACATCAATCTGAAACGTGACATTGTTATTGATGCTGCTTCTTTGGAGTAATTACCAGCCTCGCCCGCATTAATGATTACGGAAGCTGCTTGTGTTTCTCGAGGTATCGGTGGTGGAGGATTGAAAGGGCGCAGAGCAAGGGAAGATACGACGGCGACGTTTTTGCAGGCAATTGTCGAGACCGTTCGCTCTGGCGGAAATGTTTTGATTCCCTGTGAAAATGCGGGTAGAATTTTAGAAATTTTGCACATATTGGCGAAGTATTGGGTGGATAATAAGATGGGAATGGATCATCTACTCTATCTTTCGCACATGGGCCACAATGTCATGGAGTTGGCGCGGTCCAATTTAGAGTGGATGAGTGATTCATTGAATACTCTGTTCGTTGTTCGAAGTGCTCTCTCATAACCTACTAATACATAAATTGTAGCCCTGGCTTACGTCGGTTGTGTCCAATGTGAGATATTTAAGTTTAACAGTCATTTATTCTCTATATTCTACAGCCACCAAAAATTCACAGAAATAGAAAGTGAATCTGTACGAATGTAATGCCACCATTTCTTGGGAATGTAGAGGCCATCTCCTTCTTGAAGCGTCACTTTGTAGCCATTCAAAGCTTTAGCGTGGGGAAAGAGCGAATAGTCGGGATTGGATATGTCCACATTTGATGTATTCTTTTGTATTGATCCAAGGGACGGATACAGAAAGTCTGATTGAGAGGGGTGAAAGAGAACGACCTCCTTGCAGCCAACGGCTTGAACGAGAATGTTGTCGTACGGATCGTAGTGACAAGGGCTGACGGATCCAGCGGACCCAACCAAACCAAATATTCGTCTTATACACCTTTCGATAGCCTGTATTTCGACACATTTCGGGTTCGACTATGTCATCTGAAAGAGAAGGAATATCCCCTAAATCTTGCTGTGCTGAATACTGTCGCTTGGACAGTTCTCTCGCCCGTCCCTGGATCTGCTTTATGAACTGAGAAAACAGCATGTGGTGGACCTCAACTGATGGATCCATGTAGTGGAGAACTTTATGAACTGATTTCAACATTTAGTCGACATAAATTAGTTGCATATACTAAAGTAGCGCAATAGCCCAAATCTCCACAACCTATATCATAGATATAGAATAGTATCAGTAGCACGATGAGCAGCCCGAATTTCACAGTCGATAACCATCCCGCTTTTTTAAGCCAGACCGGTGCGACTGAGGCGACGACTGCGAGACAGGTAAGTCCGAAAGCGTAGCTGCAGATGTCGTCAATGGCTTGGAGAGGGACGAAGAAGAAGAGACTCGCAAGGCCTCTTGCGTCTTCTGGCCAGTCTTTCTTGAGTTGGTAGTTGAGAAGCCCGACGATGACGGTGAAGAGTACGAGGATATCGGAATCCGCAACACCTCCAAAGCCAATATCAATGGAAGGTAGAAAGGAACCCGAAAAGCTATCTTGATACATCCGCATAAAAACAGAAAATTCAAAAGAGAAATAATCAGTTTGTTCTGAAGTTCATTCATGCCATGAATCGATGATGAGAAAAGAATGCATTACCTGCTGGGGCAGCCGCAGCAGTCGGACCTATAATTGGAAATAATTTGATTTCATTGGGTAGTGTTAGTTACAAGGAAAAAGGCGGATAGGGATAGGCGGGGAAATTTTGAGATATAAAAATAGAATACAGTAAGTGATATTAGATTTGCCATACCTGCGCTTAATCGGTGCTCTTTCCTCAGCAGTTCAGTCAATCTGTTGTTGATGGCCACTTCCAGGTCCTCTCTGCCAAGATCTTTCGCTCGACTCAAGTCAGCTTCCGCCACTCGAATAGAAGCCACGACACGGGCTAATTCGTCTTCTTCCATTTCCATATAATCGTTTGTGGAGAGAGTGCTCAACTGCATGAGTGATTCGAGGAGCGACTGGGAAAAAAGGAGCGACTGGAGCCAGAGCGCACATACGGAACACCCGTTTCGACCGTCTGTCTGTCTCGATTGTCAGACAGACGGTCGAAACGGGTGTTCCGTATGTGCGCTCTGGCTCCTGTCGCTCCTTTTTTTTTCAGTCGCTCGGTGAGCCATGGACTTTGACAGCTAGCCGAGGGCGTTCATCAACTCATGCCGTTTGTTGAGCACTCTCCACAAACGATTATATGGAAATGGAAGAAGACGAATTAGCCCGTGTCGTGGCTTCTATTCGAGTGGCGGAAGCTGACTTGAGTCGAGCGAAAGATCTTGGCAGAGAGGACCTGGAAGTGGCCATCAACAACAGATTGACTGAACTGCTGAGGAAAGAGCACCGATTAAGCGCAGGTATGGCAAATCTAATATCACTTACTGTATTCTATTTTTATATCTCAAAATTTCCCCGCCTATCCCTATCCGCCTTTTTCCTTGTAACTAACACTACCCAATGAAATCAAATTATTTCCAATTATAGGTCCGACTGCTGCGGCTGCCCCAGCAGGTAATGCATTCTTTTCTCATCATCGATTCATGGCATGAATGAACTTCAGAACAAACTGATTATTTCTCTTTTGAATTTTCTGTTTTTATGCGGATGTATCAAGATAGCTTTTCGGGTTCCTTTCTACCTTCCATTGATATTGGCTTTGGAGGTGTTGCGGATTCCGATATCCTCGTACTCTTCACCGTCATCGTCGGGCTTCTCAACTACCAACTCAAGAAAGACTGGCCAGAAGACGCAAGAGGCCTTGCGAGTCTCTTCTTCTTCGTCCCTCTCCAAGCCATTGACGACATCTGCAGCTACGCTTTCGGACTTACCTGTCTCGCAGTCGTCGCCTCAGTCGCACCGGTCTGGCTTAAAAAAGCGGGATGGTTATCGACTGTGAAATTCGGGCTGCTCATCGTGCTACTGATACTATTCTATATCTATGATATAGGTTGTGGAGATTTGGGCTATTGCGCTACTTTAGTATATGCAACTAATTTATGTCGACTAAATGTTGAAATCAGTTCATAAAGTTCTCCACTACATGGATCCATCAGTTGAGGTCCACCACATGCTGTTTTCTCAGTTCATAAAGCAGATCCAGGGACGGGCGAGAGAACTGTCCAAGCGACAGTATTCAGCACAGCAAGATTTAGGGGATATTCCTTCTCTTTCAGATGACATAGTCGAACCCGAAATGTGTCGAAATACAGGCTATCGAAAGGTGTATAAGACGAATATTTGGTTTGGTTGGGTCCGCTGGATCCGTCAGCCCTTGTCACTACGATCCGTACGACAACATTCTCGTTCAAGCCGTTGGCTGCAAGGAGGTCGTTCTCTTTCACCCCTCTCAATCAGACTTTCTGTATCCGTCCCTTGGATCAATACAAAAGAATACATCAAATGTGGACATATCCAATCCCGACTATTCGCTCTTTCCCCACGCTAAAGCTTTGAATGGCTACAAAGTGACGCTTCAAGAAGGAGATGGCCTCTACATTCCCAAGAAATGGTGGCATTACATTCGTACCGATTCACTTTCTATTTCTGTGAATTTTTGGTGGCTGTAGAATATATAGAATAAATGACTGTTAAACTTAAATGTCTTACATTGGACTCAACCGACGTAAGCCAGGGCTACAATCTATGTATTAGTAGGTTATGAGAGAGCGCTTCGAACGACGAACAGTAGTCCGTGGAGAAGATGAACAAAAATCAGCATCAAGACAGCCAAAAAGGGTTTGTATTTGTGAGGGGTCTGTTTCAGGAAAGAAAAAATTAAACTGGCAAACAAAACAACACGCGGACAACAAACAAATACGGGCAGCAACAACAAAAACCTCATCCACACATACAGCAACAACATCGGTATGCCTCCATAAATTCAGACATAGTGCGACAACAAGCTGGCCTGAGCCATAGTTAAGCGATCTCTTCCCGCAAGGTCGGCCGAATTCATGGTCTCTCTCGCAAAAGGGGGGCGAATTTCACCGCCCATACTGGTCATAACACTGGGACGGAATAGCGAGGAAATTCCACTTTGGTTAGAATTCTGCAAATTGTGAATTCTGGAAATTCGATCAGAAGCCGCAATTGATTCACGATGGGACAACGATTCCAAAGCCTATCAAACGAGGGATGAAATGGAGGAGATCGAGGCCGAACAAAAAACAAATGGAATCAAGTACCTGGTGGTTCACTTTTCCTACCCCTTGGATATCCAGCTCACGAAACTTCTGTAGATGTAATCATACAATAGGCGAAAATAAGGCTCATAAACAGTCAGTAGAAAATGGTTCTGTATGTATACCTCCTGCGAAGGCTTGACGTCCTTTTCGAAGTTCAAAGTGCCCAGATGTTCCAAAGCCGCCAAGATAAATTGACCTTCAGTCACACCATTTCCTTTGTCCAAATCAGCAATAAAGCCCATTTCTTGCTTTCTCGCGAGAATCTCTTCCTCTTTTTCCATTTGCTTCAATTCCTCTTGAATCAAGTTGAAGGTATTGAAAGCAAAGGCGAAGAGAACAGTCGAGAAAACAATATAGAAAATGACAAAGAGGTATGTCGATGGTTCATTGTTGATGTCCAGATCACCATACCCAACAGTCTAAGTGAAACAATTCAAATGAGAAGATGATGGAACGCAATGGTGATGTGGATGTTTCGACCGCACTTACCGTGGATGTTTCGACAGCGAAATAGAGACCTTCGACGAAGCTCCACCCCTCCAAACTTTGAAAAATGGCACCACCCACGAAGAGACACAGAAAGATGGAAACCAAAATGTACCCGAAAGCATACTTGTGGCGATTAATGTTTTGTCCGATATTTCCGGTCGCCACACGTTCTTCAACATACGCTTTCACAGCCTCGAAATGTGCAGCGATAGCATTGGACACTGAGAAAAAGATGAAATACACTCCAACGATGATGTAAAACATAGTAAAAATCCGATAATTGTCTGTGGTTGGGTATTGATAACCGTAACCAACAGTACTAACAGTCACGATGGTGAACATAAAGCATGTTCCGAAAGACCATCCCTCCACATGGTGGTAGTAGGCACAGCCAACCAGAATGTAAACAATGAAGCAGAGTGCTTGCATACCAACACCCACCCAATAATTCTTTAATGCTCGTCTGAACACATCATAAGGGGTGTTCAAGCGGGGCTTTGAATCAACAGATGGAGTGGGGCCAGTGCTCTTGGCGGGGGCAGTTGAAAGACGCCTTAGGCAAATCCATATCTCAAGCGGTATTGTAGCTATCTTGCTTTTCTTTACGCTTTTTTCTCTACACGTAGTGCCTCGTCCGGTTCTGATCTTATGTGAAAAGGAAGGAACAGAGGTACATAAACCATAAACAGTCATCCAAATCGAGAACTTCGACTCTCGTCGTCTCGTCACTGCATCGGAAACGGATTCTTGGGCCACATTCTGGGTGATTTGGTGAAATCTGGTTGAACAAAGGCTCGGGTGCTCGGAGCTCGGAGAAAGCTTGCGAAGCTGCCCCCCACACAACAAGTATTTACGAGTTGAAATCATTCACCTTTCAACCAATCAGTTTGGATAAGGGCCGTCTTCTTGGAGATTATTGATTGTGTACAGAACAGTCTGTCATCGTCATGTCTGGAAGGGCTGCTGATAAGGTTCGAGCCACACCTCTTCGTGGTGGACGTGAGAACTCGGGAATATGCATTCTTCTCGAAGTTGGAGGTGCACGCTTGCTTCTAGATTCAGGCTGGGAAAATGGTGCTTGTAATCCGTCAGATGTTATTCAGCTTGCCAATGAGCTGGTTACCGCAGGTGGAGTTGATGCGGTGCTGTTGAGTCATCCCGATTTCCACCATGTTGGCGCTCTGCCAATTGTTTTGGGGCGACAGGGAATGTCAAACGTCCCAGTGATCTGCACATCCCCCGTGAGCAAATTTTCCCAGATGCTCTTGTACGAATTCGTTCTGAATCAAAAAATGGAAGCCCGCGCTCCATCGTTCGATCTCGATGATATTGACCTGGCTTTCAGTCATGTCACCAATGTCAAATACAACCAACGCACCACCATTCCTGACACAAGGGGTGTTGGAGACAGCGAGTATCGTCAAGTTGTAACTGTCACAGCCATTCCTTCGGGCAGAACTATTGGTGGTACAATCTGGCGCATTAATTGTGGGCCTGCTGAAGTGCTATACTCTATGGACATCAATCTGAAACGTGACATTGTTATTGATGCTGCTTCTTTGGAGTAATTACCAGCCTCGCCCGCATTAATGATTACGGAAGCTGCTTGTGTTTCTCGAGGTATCGGTGGTGGAGGATTGAAAGGGCGCAGAGCAAGGGAAGATACGACGGCGACGTTTTTGCAGGCAATTGTCGAGACCGTTCGCTCTGGCGGAAATGTTTTGATTCCCTGTGAAAATGCGGGTAGAATTTTAGAAATTTTGCATATATTGGCGAAGTATTGGGTGGATAATAAGATGGGAATGGATCATCTACTGTATCTTTCGCACATGGGCCACAATGTCATGGAGTTGGCGCGGTCCAATCTAGAGTGGATGAGTGATTCATTGAATCGCGATTTTTACAACGGCAAAGCAAATCCTTTCGAGTTGCCCATTGTCAAAGTTATTTCCACGACGACGGCATTGGAAAAGCGGTATCCCGGTCCGAAGGTTGTTCTTGCGACAGAAATGTCTCTGAATTACGGATTTTCGAAGGAATTGTTGCTCAAATGGGGAGGCGACCCTCGATCTCGTGTGATCTATTTCGATCGACCTGATCAAGGATCGCTCATTAGCATCATTCAGGACCTGATGAATAAGCCTCCCATTATCGTCAATCTTACCCGCCCGGTCCGCATTCCGCTGGTGGGACAAGAATTGGCAGATTTCCGTGCAGAAGAAGACCGAAAACGAAAAGAATACGAAGAAGAAATGCTTCGACAAAAGAGACAACGCGAGCTGGCAGAGGTATGATTCACTATAATGCATTTTCCATGTTTTTCTTTGACCTCACGTGTCTGTATTTCCCCCCGTCAAATTGTAGTTTCAAGTTGTGCAAATGGACAGTGTTGAAGAGGAAGACGAGAATCTTTCAGGCAACAAACGTCCCAACAGCTCTACTGCGGCTCCTAACTTCCGTGACATCGTATCCAAGCGGCTTCGGACATCGGCGATCTCGAAGTATTTGAATTCCAGCTTTGTCATGTTCGAGAGCAAGCTGCCGGTGATCGTAAAGATGGATGAATACGGCATGTCCAACGATGATTTGGTATTCCGAGATATTCAATCAACTGAATCGCGTTATGCAATTCGTGATCGATCCCATGTCAAGCAACGTTTGGCGCACCAACAAGGTGGAAACAGCGCTGGCGACGATGTTGCAGGAGACCACCATGGAGACGGACATGGCGCTGCGGGCCAAGGTGGGAACCGTGACAATCACAGCACGTCTTTGGTAAATTCTGCTGGACAAGCAGGACAAGTCTTGGCATTGCCTCCTCCAAAATCGAACCCAACAAAACTGATTGCCATCGACGAACGCATTCAATTTACCTGCGAATTCAAAGAATTTGGACTTGGCGGTCGATTAGATTTTAAAGCCATGCGTGCATTGGTGCAAAAGGTAGCACCAGTACGTCTTCTGGTCGTACGAGGCAGTGATTCTGACTGCGATGAATTGGTGAAATTTGCGGAGTCGTCTCACATTGAAGCCTATGCACCCAAGAATCGTCGTAGCGTGGCCTTTGAAGTCTTTACCGAGCGATTGAAGCTGCAGATTCCTCGAACTTTGGTTCCTGCCAACTTGCAAGTGGTACGACCCGCTGGTATTACTACTGGCAGCACGTTAACTTCCTCCAGTACCAGTGCTGGAAGCGCAAGTGACACGACCGCTCATTGCACGATCTGCGTGTTGAAGGGTGAGGTGTCGATCACGGAAGTGGGCGGCACGAGTGTGAACCAAGAAGGTTCTCGCATTGTGAAATATTTGGGCGCCAAAGATGCCTCCTCTAAGAAAGGAACCAATGCCGATGAGACAACTGACGAAGACAACGATGACGATGAAGCGAAAGCGGTCACTGGATTGCTGCCGACCGATGAAGCAACCGTGGGGGTGGTCAGTCTAGGTGAAGTGACCTTGGGTCAGCTGAAGCAATTATTGGATTCTGCCAACATCAAAACAGAATTCAACTTGGCTAAATCTGGTGGTTGCTTGGTGTGTGCTGAGCAAGTGATCATCCGAAAGGACAACAACAATTTCAGCATCGAAGGACCTCCTGTGCGCGCCTTTTTCGAAGCACGACGTGTACTTTATAGTCAGTTTGCGTTCTTGTAATGTCACGTAGTGTCCCATAAAGAGATGTCTTGTTTGTTGTCCTCGCATCTATTCTTCTTCTGTTTCTTTCAAATAGAGGAGATGGGCCTGTGATCGTGGCGAAATAACTTAAGTAATTGATTCTGAATCGCGTGTTTTTATAGACGTCAGTGGGAAAAGAACACGCACACAACCCTGGAGAATAATTTTCAATGAGCTGAGCTATGTAGAAAGCGCAAAATGGAGTGAGTTTATGGTGAAGGGGGTGGGGGGGGGGAGCGTTGGCGGAAAAGGGACGTTGTTGGCGGGGAGTTATAGGACAAGCTCGGTTCCGATCATGTTTTTACGATCCATCAAGTCTTGTGTTAGCTTGGCAGCGAGTAATTCTTCGCGGTCCATCTCTCGCAGGATGGCTTCTTCCTCTGCCAACATTTCCAAACGCTCCTTTTCCTTTTCCTCGGCCAAACGCTGTTGACGCCAGCTGTCCAAGCGCATGGCGACGCTCTTGCGTCGTCTTTCGGCTTCTTCCTTCTTGTACTCTTGAAGGGACAACCAGTCCTCTCGGCGACATTGGAAATCCAAGTGCATGCGTTGCAACCCCTCCTGGTGCTGGCAAAGCTCAATCTCATGCTGACGATGAGCATCAGCGATTCTCCAGGCCATGGATTTTCTTTGCTCGGCACGCTGATTTTCACGATACTCTTGCACATCGCGCCAAGCTGCTTCGCGAAGCTCGCGGTCAGCGATATCAACCAAGCGCTGATCTTGTCGAACACCCTCCTGGCGCATACGCTCTTGGTACTCCGTTTGGTTGCGATATTCCAAGCTTTGACGGCGAGCATCCGCAATCATTTGCTTGTAGTTTTGCACGTCCTGACGATCCAAATCGTTCAATCTCTTCTCTTCTTCAAGAACAAGCTGTCGCAACGCCCTCTGACCTTCCTCAAAGTCTCTGTCCTTACGAGCCTTGTCCAAGCGATAGGCCAGCGATTGGCGACGCGATTCTCTTTGACTAGTGCGATAGTTGTTGACATCTTCACGGGCTTGGCGACCGAGTTCGTTCTCGATTTCGTTGGCGAGGTCGTCTTGCTCCTTGCTCTTCTGCTCCAGAGACTTCTCCTCACGCCACTTATCCAAGCGGAATGCCAACGAATCGCGTCTTCGTCTCTCTTCCTCCTCTTTGTAAGCTTGCATATCCTTCCAGTCAGCATGACGAGTATGAATCAAATCGAGTTCTTGGTGTTCCGCCGATCGATTCAATTCCTCTTCGACAGCCTTCTGCTGGCGCCATGTGTCCAAACGATTGGCGACAGATTCGCGTCTGCGAGACTCCTCCATTTTCTTGGTGTTCAAGTCATCCTCCCAGTTGGCTTTGCGCATTTCCAAAAGAGCGAGTTCTTCCTCCTTCTTTTGTTGGGCAAGTTCTTCGGCGATTCTCTTCTGCTCCTGAGCAAGAAGTGTTCTGTTGCACATGCTCTCACGCTTCCGTTCCTCTTCTTCCTTCTTGGCCTCACGAACTTGCAAAGCATCAAGACGACGACTAGCGTGAAGACTATCTTCTTCCGCCTTCTTCTGAGCAGCTAGTTCCTCTTCTCTCTTTTTGGCATTCTTGCGCACTTGGCTGTTCAAGAAAACACTGATGCGACGGCGAGCTTTATTTTCAGCTTCCAAATCTTTGGCAAGCTGTGCTCGCGCCTCCAAAGATGCAGCGAGCTGATCCTTTTTTGCTTGCTTCTCACGCTCCTCGAATTCTCGCTTCTTTTCCAGGTTTTTCTTTCGGAGCTCAGAAGCCATTTGTGTGTCTTCCTGCAACTTCTGCAATTGCATGACTCGCTTCTCTTGATGAAAGTGAGCCTTTAGCTCTCTTTCTTTGGCCCATTTCTCCTTCAACATAGCCACCTTTTGGATTCTTTCGAGCGTGCTCATGTTTTTGGCATTGCGAGCAGCATCTTTGCTGTCACCTGACACGCTTCCAGACGTTGTCAAGGGAGAGAATGGAACGCGGTCAACTGCTTTACCAGTTGATTTGGGAGCAGCTGAAATGGGGCGCTTGTTAGGTGTGGACTTAACAGCAGTGACAGGGCGTTGAGGAGCAACAGTCTTCATAGGAGTTGTCCCTTTTGTTGGGACTGTCGTGGTTGCCTTGGTACTCTGCGGTACAGGCGCTGGTGTGTTTGTGTTTACCGCAAACGCAAAGACGTTTTCAGTATCCATATTGTTGAAGCTTTTTTTTCGTTGGATAATAAAGTAATGAAAGCTATCAACTGCCAACTGCCATCCGCTGTTCTTCTTCTTGCGCGGGGATGCAATTTGGCGATAATAGATGAGGAAAGATCGTGGACAGCAGCAGGACGCTGCCGCGGGTAGACCTCACCATTTTCCAACGGCTACTTCGATTTCGCAGAAAAGAGGCGGATTTTCTTGGAGGTGCCGTTTCACAAGTCTGCACACGAAGACGACCAGGAAGCGTTTTTTTTTCTTGTGCTCCCGACCGCAGCGACGAATTCAAGTCAAGTCGTCGCTTGAATGATTAGCTAGTGGCGATTAGGCGCTGATATACCAAACATTTCATAACTATACTGGAAGTTGACCGACTGTGTCAATTCCCCCTTGAAATTTGAAATTATTGAGATCGTCGTATTATCGGAGGAAGTTCACAATACAGTTTGTCATTGATTGATATTTCCATCTCCTCCTCGAAATGGATATTTTATCAGACGATCGTGTCCAATGGATACGACAGAAAGTCGTCCTAGCTTTGGACATTTCTATTGATTGCTTCAACGATCATTTTACTGAAACTCTAGAGAGAGCTAGATCTGCTGGAGTCGCTCGTGAGCAAATTCGGGATTTCCTCAGCGAAAGATGTGGCTCAGGAACCGCTATCTTTTTTGCAAGTCACCATTGGACGGAACAAAACGAAGGTCAGTCTCACAATCTATGTTATATGCGTCCTTTAATCTTAATTAATTGATCTTGATACAGTGCAAGAGGAAATCGAAGTTGAAGATGAAGAGGCTAATGAACCTGCAAGTGAGGAGGCGCCAGCCCCAGCAGGAGAAGAGGCCGGAGAAAAACCCGCCGATGCACCTTCAGCCGAATCTAAACCCGCTGCTGCCGCTCCTGAATCGAAACCAGAAGGCGATGCAGCAGCGCCGGCTGGTGACCAACCGGCGGCCGACCAACCAGTTAAGGAAAAGAAGTTCAAGAAAGTCATGATTTCCAAACTGATTACGGTGGCCAAAAGCAAAATGTTCATGAGTGTTGAACACCTATTGCCTGAAATGCATGAGAAGACTGTGGCTTACTTCATCAGAAGCTTCGATGGTGTGGTTCCTCGTATTTCAGAATCTCCAGATGCCACAGTCATGGCCTCGCAGTTGGAGTTCAATGTGATGTTTGGTGAAGTTCTGCAAGGCATTGCGAACGTGATGCAGCATATCTACATGCCCGTCGTGCAAAAGGGCAAGATTACCGATGATTTGGACATTGCTGAAGAGGCAAAAGCTCCCGAGGCGCGCGAGTCGCTCCGAAATGAGTTGAATCTGAATATTGCCAAATTTGAACAGCAAATCCGCCATGTGGTCGTTCAGTCTAAGGGTGATACACGTTTGACGATTCCAAATCTGAACATCACTAATCCTGTTACGGCCTCTGAGGATTCACATATCGTGACGGAGATTGAATCAGCAGTCAGTTCATGGACCAAGGTTCTTCTGGAGGCCGTGGACATGGAGCATCAGAAAATGACCAAGAGTACTCGTACTCCTCTGGGTGAAATCGACTTTTGGCGCGAAAGAAACGCCAATCTCAGTGCCTTATATGATCAACTCAACTCTCCAAAGGTGCAAATGATGGTGGAAGTCTTGCGTCGCGTAGACAATCCTCATCTCAGTACCTTCAATTATCATTTCGGTGACTTGGCGAAAATGTACTTGGAAGCCCGCAACAACGTCAAGTTTTTGTCGACGTT